>PVHY01009390.1:0-56734 GCA_004024945.1 Uropsilus gracilis | reverse complement strand
GAATTTTGATCCTTTGGGCTGTGACCTCACCCCCACCCCCACCCCAACCTCCACCCCTACCCCACCCCCTCCACTGCCCAGAGAACAGCAACACTCCCCTGCAGGCCTTGAAAGGGCCTCACCAACAGGAACCCTGGCAATGGCACTGCACCATGAGGGGCCAGTATGAGGGGGTCCAGGCCACCCAGCTGGGCCAGCTATGGGCTCCCCACACTGGGCTTCCTTCCTGACAACCTTACAGGGCATGGTGGCCTGCACCTGGTTGGTAGGGGAGTGGGGCAAAGTCCAGGTCAGGTGGGCAACCAACCTCCCTTCGCCACTTCTCTACCAGAGCTGGCCCTCCAAATCCATCTCCCAAATCCATCTGGTCTGCCCCAATCTCGACCTCAGACTTTTTCTGCTCCCCCAGCGCCCCCCCTCCCCAGTTGGCCCTAGCCAGGCCTGGGTAGTCGATCCAGCATCCTGGACCCCCCAGGCTGTTTCTGCCTCAAAAGTCCCTCATCTGGGAGCCCCAATCAATCACCTCCCCTCCATCCCCCCACAGTAACACCCACCTCCTCTCAGGCTACCCTCCCAGCCACCCCAGGCTCCATTTTCTTTCCTTTGCAAGCTCCCCTGCAGAGGTTCCGAGCCCCCTGGCGCGGGGCGGCTGAGTGGAGGGGCTGGAAGGAGACCCTCCCCAACGCCATCTGAGCGCGGGAGCTGGGGAAGAGGTGGGGAAATGAATATTAATTTATCATGATTAGGCAAATCCGGCAGGGAGAGCCGATTCCGGAGGAGGCTAAAAAGATGAATTTCAGCAATAAAATTAAATAAGGACGGACGGGCAGCCCCTCCCCCTCCCGCTCTGCTGATCTCTCTCTTTCTCACAATTTATGAGGCCAATTATGAAGATGAGGTTGGAAGTTCCTGGAACTTCACTAAATGCAAACGGCGGTCCCTGCTGTTCCCATCAAATTAATTAACCGCGCGCTATTGATGGCCGCTCAAGGCTGACGCAGGCGGCCCGCCCTGCGGCCTCCTCCATGGACTCGAGAACCCAGGCAGAGTCCAGCGCCCAGCCAGGCTTCCACCACTTCTGCAGGCCGAGCCTTGACCACACGGGACTTCCAGGGCCCTCCTCCAGCCTCCAGGTCCTACCCGTGCCCTTGACAACACTGGAGCAGGCCTCTAAGAGAGCTGGTCAGACAGACACACTGACACGCAGCGGGGCGTGCCCACACAGCCACAGACGCCGGATGGGGACCGCGCGGCGCGCAGACAGGCAGGAAGGCGCGTGAGGCAGAGACCCGGGAGAGCCCGCCTGGAGGGCGAGGCGGTGGGCGCGAGGCGGTGGGCGCGAGGGGCTTTCTCTGGAAGAAGCCTGTGTCCGGGGCCTGCATTCTCAGACCCACGCCCAGCAGAGCAAAGGGTCAGCCAGAGGCTCCGTGGCCACTCAGCCACACAGCCAGCATCCTCAGAGCCCTCCCCACCGTCCCTCCACCCTTGTTTTCTCTCTCATCTCTGGGAACTTCTTCGGGAATGTTCCCTCTAGGTTTTTTGCTTAGCTTCTGCACTGAAGTCCATTGTGGGGGGACCTGAGGAGCCCCCAGATAGGATGAACAGGATAAGGCCTGGCGGGGAGCCTCAGGCCAGCTTGGGGCCTTCAAACCTGGGGGTCCCCCCTTCCAGAGCTCAGAAGCAGGGCTGCCCTGGACTCAAGCCTCCTGCAGACCTGGCTGCTGCCTGGACTGAGGGCAGAAGGGCTAGAGCGAAAGGTCATGGCGCTGAGCCCCTCCCAGGCCAGGGCAGATCCCGGATGTGTCTGCAGCCTGGGTAGCTGCATCCCATGGCTGTGCCTCCACGACAGGTCAATCTTTGAGACAATGGGGAGCACCTGGAAAGGAGTTCTTCTGCGGGGTGAAGAAAGGGAGGTACGCCACCGTCTCCTCGAATTTATAGTCCCCAGCCTGGGAAGGAAGCATCACACTCTGTTTAAAGGGACAGGAATTCCCTCACTCTGGAGAAGTGGGACAAACAGCCTCGGATTTCCTCTCCCAGCCCTTGGATTCTGGAAGGTGGGACAGCTGGGCTTGCCAACCTCGTCATGCCCGCTCGAGACCTGGGAGCTACGTGCATGCCTGCTCCCCCATGAACAGCCAGGCCCAGGAGGACAGCATGGCTTTATCTTAGCCCCTTTTCAGTCCAACTCTACGGCCAATGTCACTGTCCCTGGTCCTTGGAAAAGATGAGGCTCCTAGCTCAGCAGGGCTGGGCAGGCAGCCCTGAGAGGACTGTATCTTGGGCACCAGGGGTCAGTGGGAAAACACCACTGTAACGAGGCTCACACTGAGCATGTGCCAGCTACATGCTGGGGCCCAGGACTGTGCCTACCACCTGACCCTCCCTGACCCTACCACCTGACTCCGGTTGTAGGAGGCTCACAGACAGTCCTGCTCAACTGGAGGTTCCTACACTCAATTTGTAGGAAAGAGCCCAAAACACACCTGGTTCTCCTTTGTAGGAACATATTGCCACACACAGTGGGCTAAAACAGCACAAGGTTATCATTGCATGATTCTATTGTTTAGAAATCTGCCTCCACTGGAATAAAATCAAAGTGTCAGCAGGGTTATGTGGCCTGCTGGAGGCGCTGGAGTGAAGTCTGCCTGCCTTTAGCAGCTTCAAAAAGCTGCCCACATCCCCTGAGTGGTGGTTTTCTTTCTCCACCTTCAAAGTCAGAAACATCACATTTCTTTAACCTTCCCTCTGATTGTAACTCGGGAAGAAGGTTCTCCACTTTAAGGACTCATGATTAGATTGGAGCCACAGATAGTTCAGGGTAAGTTTCTCTATCACAAAACTCTTGACTCTTAATCATACCTGCAACCCAATAAGGTAGGTAACTTGGTCACAGGTTCCAGACATTAGGATGTGGGTGTCTTTGGAAGTAGGAGGCAGGAGGGGCCACTGTATTGCCTGCTACACATGAGGTCTGGCCAGAAACAACTCTGGCTCATTGAGAGAGTGGTTGTGGGCTGACTTGCTGGGAACCTTTTCAGGACTGCATGGTGATTGGGTGGTGGGTGGCTTGGGGGATGTTCAGTTGCTGGACAATTCCTGACACAGCTCTGAGACACACTTTCTTCCAGCAGGATGGAGACTGGGCTGAAAGCCTGACTGGGAACCAGGTTCAGGCTCTGGAGTAGCTGGGGCGGTCACCACCCCCACTGTCCCCTCTTTACTTTGAGCTCTGAAAACCAACCCCCCTTCCAAACTGGGCAGCCTTTCTCAAGACAAAAATCTTTCCATAGACTCCTTTTTCAGATGAGCAGCCAAAAGGATATCGCCACCAGGATGGATCTTTCTAGAAGTGATGGCACTTTTCCTTTTTATACCATGATTTGCTGTTGTCCTTGTCAGGAGGTAGGACCAGGAGTAGTCTGTATGGTTTGAAGGCAGTCTCTGTAATCCTACGTGTCCTGGGAGATGTGGGGGTAGGCAGGAATAAAAGCTAGGCCCCTGGCTGCAGACATGCAAGTCAGCACTATGCCTGTGTTCCTAGGGGCTTCCTGTGTGGATGAAAGGATTCACTGACCAGGTTAGCCCATGACCCACTGGCCCTTCTCTTCTGAAGGCCGCATCCCCTGGGCTTGCTGAAAAGTAACTTCAACATTTGCTCCCCCGCATTCCAGACTTTGGGCTTCTGCTACCGCTGACCTGTACTGAGGGCCCAGTCTGGAGTAGAACGAGCAGAGTTAAGGAAATGCCAAAAGCAGCGCTAACAGCAACTTTGTCCACTCCAGGCCTGGGCCACTATACTTCTTGGGGGTGGAGGCTCACCCCTCACAGGACTTCGATACAGCTGTCTCTGGCTGCTGTGAAAGGGGTCTCCCCAGACTCTGTGATTTTTGCTTCCTTGTCCGGACCCAGGCAGACAAGGCCCACAGCTTGGGCTTCAGGGCTCTGAATAAGAGTAAAGGGACACCCCGTTAAGGTTACTTAGTCCCCAGAGACCAGATTCTGGGGCTCTGCAGGCTGCTGACACAACAGGTTCAATCCCTGCCCACAGCCGGTCTCTCAGCGGTGCAGTCAGAGCCATCTCTGCAGCCTGAGTTCCACTTGTACTCTGGCTCAAACCCCCCCAGCCTTGGGCCTCTCCAGGGTACTGGTTGCTCCTCCGACACCCTCCGCCCCCTGCCTCTGTGCTGTTTTCCTTCACACTTGGTATGCCCAAACGTACATAACACCAACACTTGCCTCACCAAATCCTATCCTGCAAGGTCCAGCCTCCAAAAACCATTCTGTCCCACTGGCTGGACTGGCTCCAATCTGCTCTTTCAAGCCAAGGCCTCTGCTCACCTTCCCATCTATTCCCAGTCTGGCCTTCTGGCCACTGGTACACAGCATCCTCTCAAAGAAGGTTCCTCAGCACAGCCAGCTTACTCCTCTCGCAAAGGGTATTTCTGTCATCTGCCCTCCCCCGGGCAGCTGTCAGTGGCACACAGGTCACCTAAGGAGTCTCGTCCTCTCTGTCCCTACATAGCCTGTTCTAGGGCAGGGCCCACAGGCAGATCCTGATGGGTAGAGAGGAGCTGCAAATACCGACTCCATGAGTTCTTCCTACTAGTATCCACTGCTGATCCCCTTCTGAGTTCAGGAGGTGACTCAGGCCCAGCCTCTTTGGGAAGCAGTTGCCTTTCTGGGTTCCCATTCAGACCCCATCTCTGTCTTTCCCTGGGTGGAAGAGAACGGCAGGGCCTACAGCAGCTCAGACACCAGGCAGGTTGAATGTCAAGTGCACTTTATTGGGCTCCTGGGCCTTCGTATGAGGCCCTCAGCAGCCAGGGCACCCCCTCCCAGCAGATGCAGGGGAGCTGGAGGTACTTGAGAAGGGCTTGTTCTCCCCTTCCAAGGGCCCTGCAGAACCCATCTCTCCCCCTGCAGAACCCATCCCAGTCCCTCAGCAAGACTCCGCAGGTAGGGAAGGGGTGACGGGGCCTCCAGTATAGGGTGGCTTCAAACCAGCTTCAATCCGTCCTGCTCCACACAGGGCAAGGGTGGTGTGTACGCACAACTGCAGCGCAGCGTGAGGTAGAAGAGATCACAACGTGCTTCCGAAGGGGGCCGGACAGAGGCTGGAGGCCAGGCAGGCCTTTCACTTCAGGCACAGGAGCTAGTGGTGGAAACAGCGAGGTTCAGCCAGTTGAGGCTGGAAGGCAGTACTCATCGACAGACAGGACAGCAGTCTGGCTTGGCACTCCCTGTCCCCAGTTATGGGTCACCAGTCCCGCTCAGCTGGCTCTCGGTAGGGGAGGCCTAAGAGCCTGAAGACATCCTTCTCAGTGGGGGTGAGCAGGACTCGGCCAGGCCCCACCTTGAGGCCGTGGGCATCCCGGACCACAGCTGTGCTGAGGGCATGCTCTGACAAGCTCATGCCCTTGGTCTTGGCCAGAGCCCTCATGGAGCGGTTGAAGTGGGCAGAGCCAGTGAAGTAGAGCAGGGCGCAGGCAAACTCGCTGTAGGGCACGACGATGATGTCCAGTCGCCGGTGCCGCCGCCCTGGCCCTGGCAGCCGGCACACGCCCAAGTACTTCTGTTGCTGGCCGTTCTCTTCGTGGCTCACCAAGTCGTCTGTTAGGAAGCCTGGCTCAACACAGGATGGTTGTCAGGGGATGAAGGTGGGGGAGCCAGGCCCTGGGCCATCCCATCATCCTTTATTCCTAGCTTGGCTATTTTCTGGGTGACTTTGCCCACTCTGGGCCTCTTTATCTGGAAAACAGTAGTTCCTCCTTATATCCCCCTACAGTATGACTGAGAGATCAGATGGGACACTCTCAACCCACAGGGATCATTGAGGACCTCTGCGTAGGTACAGGGGACCCATTCATTTCATCCCTTCCCTGGAATGCTAGGCCACAAGGGAGGTGGGTCTCACAAAGCAATCTTGTCCTGCTTCCTGCCTGCAGATTGCAGTTTGGAAGCTCCCTCTCCTGCCCAGCCTTGCCCTGCCCCCTGCCAACCTGCTCACCCAAAGATGGTACTATACCTTGCTGCCGAAGGCTGTCAAGAAGTCGACTGAAGATGCCCTGGTGAGACCGGCCATCCGGGTGAGTGATCAGCACATCCACATCACCACAGGTGGCCTTCCCCCGTCGGTAGGAGCCACATGCCACACACAGCAGCCCAGGGTTGAAGACCTGAGCTGACTCCAAGACCTGGGAAAGAGCAACGAAGGGTGAGAGGCTGTGGGCCTGCTATGTGTTCCTCTCCTCTGGCAGCATGAAGGCCTCCCCTGACCTAGGAGCCCATCCTTCCAGGTTATGCCCAAGCCAATCCCTGGATGGACCAGTCACAGCCTGAGGAAACGAGTCCCAAGCAACAGAAGGCAGTGATTTACCCTGGAGAATGCTATTCTCTAGTTTCACTAGGTTAGAAGAGTAGACAATGCACTCATACCACCAGAGATAGAGCCTGAGGTGAGATTCAAGCTATAAGGTCTAATTCTGCCAGGAGCACTATTTCTCTTCCGGAGCTCTCTAAGAGCAGAGAGGCACACCTTCTCTTGGTCTCTGTCCTAACCCATGTCTGTGGAACTCCATTTAGGACAAAGGGCCTGGAAGCCCTTAGCCTGATCTCAATGGCCCTGGTATCTAAGAACTTGGGGCTAAAGAAAGTTGGTGTGGCTTGGGGCGTGGTTGGCAGGGTGTCCTGGCTTAGACCTGGGCAAACAGGGTAACTGACTATACCCATAGGGAAGGATATAAAGCAAAGAGGGACGTAATTGGGAGCCAATGCCCATAGCCTTACTTGGAGGAAGGGATGTTGGCAGGGAGAGAGCTGAGATAGAGGGGACTGTCAGTTAAAAGATCATCCCTCATTGAGGGGGATAAGCCCATTAGTCTCCACCACACCGATGACACAGAGGCCTTTCATATGTAGATGGCCTCCTGCCTCCACCCCAGGACACTGAGATTTCTGGGGCCCTGGAAACCAGCAGCCAGGACACCTCAATTCCCCTGACAGGCAGGTTCTACTAATCCCCTCAACGCCTTCTTGAGCCTCCCAAAAGGATGAGAGGAAGCCTGGGATGAGTAATCCCATCAAAAAAGCCTAAATCCAGAGCCCTGAAGTAGGAGGAGCAGGCCAGCTGGGAAGCCATTTCTGTTTCAGTGGGGGGTGGAGAGGCTGGGGGCTGGCTGGGGCATTCTCCATGCCTGGATACCATGGTTGAGTGACAGTGTCATCACCAGCACCAAGGCCTGGTGGTAGGTGGACAAAGGGGCCTGTCTATCCAGGCTGCAAGGGGCTTGTAGTCCAGTGTCCTGGAAGTAGAGCTGAAGTCTGATTCCAACCAGGCTGGGCCAGGGGCTCTGCGGAGTCTACTCTACGCAAAGTGAGTAAACTTTGCAACCAGCCCTTAATCCTAATGATACATCCAGCCCTAAATGTCTTGCTCTAGCCATGCTCTAATGTAGTTTTAGATGCTCTTAATCCCTAACCCTACTCTAAATAAAACCTTAATCTCCGCCAAACTTTATTTTTAGGATAAAAACTGGATGCTTAACTTTATTGGATGCTTAACTCAAAAGCATCCAATGCTAAGAAACAAGAAGACCCTGCTCCTGACAAGGCCTTACTGTCACCCCACACAGATCGAGCCTTCCTCCTACCACGTCCTTATCCCAGGAGCACTGTGCTTCAACGCTAACACAACCCTGAACCAGACCTGCAGGGGCTGCAGAGGCTGATACATCTGGAAAGAGAGAAAATTTTGTACAGATTCTGGAGAGAAAAAGTCCAGAGTTTTCATCAAGTTCTCAAAAAAGCTTGTGAATCCAAAACACAAATCTCTGTGCTGGAACCTCCCAAACAGAGCCCAGTTCAGAGCCCAATCCCCTCAAGCCACCCTGAGCACAGCCTGCCGCTCGCCTAACACTAAGAGGAGCACAGTCCTAACAGCACCCCAGCAGGGATGCCAGTGCTAACTGGCTGAGCAGCAAGAGCCCTAAGCCAGACAGATGCATAGCAGCCTGCGCCCACCAAAGCCACCCCTCCAAAGGGCTCACAGCTCCAGACTCTACTTCCTCTTTTGCGCTGGTTCTGGCCCCTCATGATTCACGGGTTCCTCTGCCTGCCGGGCTCCCCAACTAAGGTATCTTCCCTTCAATCTATGCCCTGGAGTTACAGCAGGGCCTAGCTCTCCTCACTGTTCTGGGACACCTGCTTACCGTCTGTTGGATCTCCGTAGCCTCTTCCCTGGGCATGCGTTCCAGGAAGTCATAGTAATGCTTCAGGCCAATGGCCTGCTGGGTAGTCAGGGAAGCCTGGTTGTGGATGTCTTCTAAGCTCCGAAAGCCCTGGAAAAAGAAGTCAGTTTGGGAAGCTATGAGAATCCAGGACCAGCGATCACACAGTAGACATGTGTACACAAGGCTTCACTGCCCCCAGACTTCAGGGGAGGTCTGAGGCAGGAGCAAGCCCTGGATAACTGTAATCAGTGGGACTTGGGAGAGGAAGGGGTGGTGGAAAGCACCCTAAAACAGCTCTGCCACTCCCCTAAACTACTGTTTCATTACTCCACCAGTGTGGGAATCATGGCGCTGGACATTCAGCCCTGAGGCCTATTCTCTCAGGAAGGCCCCTGTTGGTCTGGAGGAGAGAAATATACTCTTGTCTCTGCCTGTGCCACAAGTTGGTGACCCGAGGAAACCAAAGACAGTTTTAGGAGCCAGGAGAGGTTCTACATGAAGCTGGTCCCCCTGAAAAGTGGTCACCCTATAGTCTGAGTTCATCCCCATCAGAGTACAAGGTAAGTGAAAAGGGCTAGAAGCTTTGAGAGAGAGTAAAACTGAAGCAGAGGCTGGGACAGGGTGTGACCTGATGGTACCACATCTGGGCAGTCTTGGTTCCGGCTCCCCAGATGTTGGAGAAGAGCTCCAAGACAGGCACACTCTCACTGATGTGGTCCAGCTTCCGCAGGTGCCCGCTGTCCAGGATCTCGACAATCTTCTCGGCCATCCGCTTCCCAATCCCAGGGATACTGCAGGCCTCCTAGAGGGGGAACCAAGGCAGGAAAGCAATATCAGAAGGGAAAGGAAGAGCTCCTTTAGCAGATGTCCGAATAAAAGTCTGCATGGTTGGCTGGTAAGGATGGCTGTGTAAAGCCTAGGTGTGCTGTGCTGAAGAACCCATGGAATGGGCTGGGGAGGAAAAGGCAATAGCAATGGTACCAGTCACCACTGTCACCACCACCATCACGGCTACATTTACTGATGCTTTACTGAGTATCCAGCCACGCCCTACAGCGATCATCTCATTTAGTCCTCACGGGAATATCATGGCTTTGTTACTATACTTAGTCCCCTTTCAGGGATGAGAAAACTGAACTCAAATCACACAGTGAGTAAATGATAGGAACGAGAATTCATACTCTGGTCCACTGGCCTCCAGAGTACACACATTTTATTATGGAAAAAATTCAAAAGTAGAGAGAACAGCACAATAAACCCCTAAGCAGCCCTCACCCAGCCAATCTTTCATCAATCTCTCCATTTTTTTCCCCTTTTGTACAAATCCAAAGCATCGTAAAACCTAAATGACATCTAATCCCCACCTGTGACCTGTACCTCCATCAACTTCTGGTCAATAAAGAGAAGACGTTCCCTGGCTCCCCAGACCCCATATATGATGCCTTAGCCCCCAGATACCTGGTAGGAGGTGACCGCCTTGTGGAAGCTCTTGAGGGCATTGATGGCCTTGGCATAGCCCAGGGCCCTCCACTTGTCTCCCTGCACACTGTAGGCTTTGGCCAGCACTTCCAGCTTTTCTGTGATGTGGGCGTTGTGGTTGGTCCCCTTCTGACTGGAGGGCTGTGCACAGACCCATTTACCCAGGCCCTCAGGGGCTGGGCTAGGGTTATCATCTCCCTCAGGAGGAGTAGGGTAGTGGCCACTGATCAGGGCTTCCAGATCAGCTGCACTAACCTGGGTCTCTTCCCCATCACTGGTTTCATCATCAGAGTTAGGCTTGAAGTAAGGAAGAAGAAGAGAAAATAAAATTCCTAGCCTCTACGAGGAGGATACCTCCAAGGGGTTCAGTCAGACCAAAGAATGAGGCTGGATTCTGCGTATCAAACCTGGCTCCATTTCTCCAACCCATAGTGGCCATCCCAGGATCCCTAGAGGTACAAGGTGGATATGGCCTGGACAATGCAGGGATGACAAATGTAGGGTAGCCTCAAGGGCTTCACAATAAAGAGAGCTTTCCCTTCTCAGGCCTGGGACTTTCTGAATAACCACCAGGCTCTCCGTTTCTGTGATCTAGTTTCAAGAATCCAATCATGGGGACTGGGAGGCTCCTGACCTGGGCTTGGGTGCATGGAGTTGGAGTCTCTTCTGCCCTCTGGGAAGGCGATATACAGCTGGTGGGAAGAGCGGGGGGAGGAAGTGCTGTGCTGAGCAAGACCTCATGGGCTCCAGAAGGAGCAGAAGCGACTTGGTCTGCCTTGCTGAGCTGCGGTTGGTCCAAGTACCTACAGGGACAGTGAGGACCTCGAGGTTAGGACACCAAAGATCTCACCCTGTCTCTGTTCCCAATCCTGCTTTGCTCTGGAATCTTGGTCTTCCAATGTGTGCAGCTAAGACAGTGACCAAAAAGAGAGCCCAAGATGTTGCCCAAAAACATTTGAGGCCAGGCCACCTGTTGGGGATGAAGATGCTGAATCCTGCTGTGTCCACCAGCCTTCTCTCCTGCAGGCACAAGCTCAGCCAGGCTGACTTGACCAGCTGAGCACCTGGGGGCAGCTGGGGCAGTCGAAGGAGGCGGAGGGCTCGCTCATAGTTCATGTCTTCATCCACCACAATGTGAGTAATTCCTGGGGCCTGGGCAGAGCATATTTGGCCACCATGCTGGACAATCTGCTTCTCAAAGAGTTCTGCCCGGGCTCGCCCTATGCCAGTGGGCACAACGTGGGCCTGCAGGGAGCTCAGCCACCCTGTGGAGAGGACACCCAGACATCTATTGTCACAACTTTCAGATCTGATCAAACAAGCCCCTGACAACATCCTACCTCCAATCACTTCCCTTCCATCCAGACTGCCATCTGGAGATTCCACCATAAGCATACTGCTAATTCCCTCACAGGTCATCATGTGAATATAAGGGGCAAGCATTTTTATACATCCTATTTTCTAGCAAATCCTAGAACAGAGCCTGATGTATACAGGTATCCTATCATCACTTGATCGCTTATTCTTTAAACTAACATTAATAACCACCAACTGTATACTAGGCATAAAATATACCTGCTGTTAAGCCAAGCACAAGACACACCTACTGTGTTCCAAGCACAAGGCCATTACAGGTCTCACAGTTCTAAACTCTCCTGCACCCCTGTCTTGCCCTAGCTAAGCTTTTGACATCTGTTTATCAATTGGGCTGTAAAATAACTTAAACGCTGGGAATCTGAGGGCACATCCACTCACCTCCTGCCTCTGTTCCGTCTTCCCTCCTGGGGATCTTTACAGATGTTTTTGATGATGCATTGGCATGTACTTTCTTCCGCTTGGGAAATGTCTTCAAGATACCTCTGGGGTCCATTGACTGATCCTGGCCTGTTTGAGGGTTGATCAGGGCAGCTATCATGTGAAAACAGATCTGAGGTTCCCCAATCCCTTTAACTATGACAGTGGCGGCTCCACTGATCAAGTTTTGAGGGCAGTAACTAGTTCCCAGGAGTCTCTCAAAACCCAGCTGAATTTCAGTGGCGCAGCCTTGTTTTACACGTATCTTTCAAAGTCAGTGTCCTGAGGAAAATGAAGGGTGGACAGGGACCACTGGGAGAACTTGTGAGGGCCACGTAAGCTCATTCTTCAGAGGGGTTACTCTAACGACTCAATGCAGTGCTCACCTCGCTGCATCCCATTTTCAAAGGGCTTTACTAAAAGGAGGGGATTACCGGTTTAGGATGTGGAGCTACATCTGTAGAATGGACGTGGGCTCTCAAAAGGAGTAGCGACTAGAGAGCAGTGGGGGATGGCTGCACATAAACCTCACATAGTTTCTCCCTACCCCCATCCTGGAACCACAGAGGAAACTGTGGGGTGGGGATATGGGTGTAAGGACGGCAGTCGAATTGCCCTGCACCTGTCGTAGTCGGGGGTGGGGGAGGGGTTCTTGGCTTGAGAAGCAGTGGTGGGTTCAGTCCCGCAGCGGCGGGGAGCTGGGGCACGAAGACAGGTGTTGGGTGCCTTCCGGGACAGGGATAACCTCGTTCTCACAGCTGGGGGTAGAGAAGACTCGAGCAGGTGTGCCGCAGCCGGCGCCGGCGCAGCTGGCGCGCGCCAGGGACCCAGCTGGGGGTGAAAGGAGGGCGGAGGTGTTCCGGCCCAGCCCTAAGGGACCCGACCCTACCCCCCGGGGTTCGACCCGGGAGGGGTCACTTGAGACCCCAGGGTCAACTGGGGGGTAGGAGTAAACTACTTACCAGGGCAGCCAATGAGAGTAGACGAAGAGTAAGAGTGGCGGGGGGGAGTGGGAAAGGGCAAATGCCCAGAATACCTTCCGGGTCTGCCGGAAGTGATCCTAGGCGGAACGGTTGCCATGGCAGCGGCCGGGCGCGCGACTGAAGGGAGGGAAGATGGCGGTGACCGGCTGGCTGGAGAGTCTGCGGGCGGCCGAGAAGACGGCGCTGTTGCAGGACGGTAACTCGAGGCCCCCGCGAACTCCCTTGCCCTACTCCCACCCCGGGGTCGGGCCCTCAGCGTTGGCCCCTCAAAACCTGGGACGGCACGGCTGGAAGGGTCGTGGCCGCCAGCCCGGCCGGATCCTGCATTTGCAGATGAGGAAACTGAGGCCCAGAGAGACTATCTGACGCGAATACGCGTCTCTGAACACCCGCTAGTTTTCTCTACACCACCTCTCACTTCTGAGTTCTGTTACTAATAAATAACTCCTTTCATCCTCATGTTATTTGCTCCACGCCGCTGTCTCAAGAGGCTTTTACTTTTCCACCCCCATTTTACAGAGAAAGAAACTGAACCCTGAGAAGGTTTTAGACCTGTCCCAGGTCCCCCAGGCAATCAGTGGTACAACTGGATCGTGACCCGGGACCCCATAAACCTCAGTCTGGGCTTCTAGTGCTGAAGACAGCCTGGTGTCATGGAGAGGTGGGAAGACCTGGGCTCTAGTTAAGGCCCAGTCAATGGGGACTCTGGTGGGCCCCTGTACTTGTTTGGATGTCATTTTCCTCATCTGTATAATGAGGTGAATGGGATGTCTACCTTTGTTATCTTGAGGTCCTTTCCAGTGGTTAAGTTCTGTTTGTAAGCGAATCCCTAAAGGCTTCCTGGGTTTTTAGGGGAGACAGCAGGAGTACCAGCTGTGCCAGGAAGAGGAAACACAGGAATATGGACTGGGACTTTTTCTCATCCTAGAATTGGGCAGGTGTAGGGCCCAGGTGTTTCAGCGTCTCTTCCTGGACCCACTTGGTGGCCTGAATGAATTAGGTATCAATTCCTTTAGCTCTTAGCATACTGATAGGCACTCATATCTACAGTCAGAGGCCAGTCAGGGAAGTGTGGTAGTTAAAACTGAAATCATTTGCTCATTCTTACAGCTTTTAGGGAGGCTTTTACCATGTGTCAAACTGTGCTAGAGCAGATAGAAAGAGACATGTTGTCCCAGAAGTTCACAGAATGGTCAGGAGAAAAATAAATAAATAAGTAAATGATAGTGTATTTGTCAGAGGTTGGAACCTTCTGTAAAATGCTGAGAGAATGAAGATGGAAATTAAAATCTCCTGGCCCTGAAGAATTAATGGGTATTTGCTAAGTGGAGAAATGGGGATGACTAGCCCTGGAAGAATGTCCGTGTGTTAAGGCATGAAGGTATGAAAGTGTATGTGTGGTTTACCAGGGAAATAATGAAACATGCAGTGAAGTTCAAGCATTCACCTCTTCAAAGCCCTCAGGTGTTACCATCAAGTGCTAGAATGCAAGGGTGAATGAATGAATCTCTTCTCAAGGAGAAGAATGAAAGGTCTCTTCTCAAGGAGCAATAAGGGTAAATGATGGAAAATGAAGTAGGATTGCAGAAAAATTGGGGTATGTTGTGATTCATGCCTTTGCCAAGCTAAATATTTGAACATTTTCTTACAGGACCGTGTTTTTTGTTTTTTATTGCTGTATAGTTGACATAAAACATTATTTTTGTCTGAAGTATTTAAGGTATGTGTAATTAGAAAATGATCACCACAATCACAGTGTTTCTGTTATAAAAAATGCACAACAAGCAATTTACCATTTTAACCATTTTAAGTATATGGTTTTATGGCATCAAGTGCATTCACATTGTTATGCAGTCATCATCACCATTTCCAGAACCTTTTGGTCTTCTTCAGCTGAAACTCTAAACCATTAAACACTAATTCCACATTCCCCCTATGCCAGCTCCTGACAACCACCATTCTACTTTTTGTCTTAATGAATTTGATTACTGTAGGAACTTCATATAAGTGGAGTCATACAATAGCTGTACATTTGTGATTGACTTATTTCATTTTGCATAATATCAGTGACATTTCCTTCAAGTTGAATAATATTTCATTGTATGGCTGCACCACATTTTGTTTATCCATTCTTTTTTTTTGAGACTAGGTCTCGCTATTTTTTTTTTTTTTTTTTTTAAACCAGGTCTCGCTATTTTGCCCATGGAACCGCAGGCTCTCGTTGCCCGGGGTACCACAGACTCAAGCCATCCCCAGCCTCAGCTTCCATGGTAGCTGGGATGAAGGTGCGCGCCACCACGCCCTGCTATTTTTTTGGAACTAGGTCTCGCTACTGCGATCCCTAGTCCTGGCCGGGACTCGAACCGCGATCCCTAGTCCCGGCCGCTTCCTAGGCTAAAGCTTACAGGCACGAGCCACTGTGCCCGGCTATCCATTCTTCTATCAGTGGACACTTGGGTTGCTTTTAAGCTATTGTGAATAATACTTTATGAACATCAGTGTACAAATATCTGTTTGCATCCTTGCTTTGGTCAGGACACCGTTTAAACAAATATTTCATCAGCTGGTATTTAAAATTCTTCCATCAGCAGCAACATAAAACAATGTTAATAGTCTTTTCCCCCTCCTCAAATCAGAATAACCATGTTAAATATGTGGATATGCCTTGTCAAACCTCTCCTGTGGATTTACCTTCCTAGTGCATGTGAGTGGGTAAAAAGTCTTCCCATCAAGAATCACTATTATTGGTAATAAGAACCTAGGACACCTTTCATTTTTAATTTCAGTATATAGATACATATTACAATTTTTTGGGTAACGGAGGACATTCTAAGCATAATTTCTGGGGCAGTAAATACAAAAAGAAAAGTTGACTTGTGAAAATTAAGCACTGGTTTGGGAAAACCCACTTTAAACAAACTTAAAAGGCAACTGAAACAAAATATTTTACCCATATATGACACATGGTTAATATATACAAAACCCAGGCAAGTTAGTAAAAAAAAGATGAATACCCAAGTAAAAGAGGCTAAGGCCTAAACAGATAATTGACCAGATAGATGTCCATGACCCCTTAGGACAGTTCGACCTTATAAAAATATTCAGTGTGTGCATATTATCCCAGTATAGTTAAGGAAAGCATAGACTTTGGCTTCAAAAGAATTTAAGCCTGGGCCTGTCATTTCTTAACTTTATGACCTTGGACAAGTTATATGAACTTTATGCCTCAGTTTTCCTTACTTGTAATGGGGGTGCCTCGATTTATTGTGAGAATTAAATGCAATAAATATATTAAATACTGGCTAATAGTAAGCACTGCATTCTGCCTGGATTCAAGATTGAACTCCAGGGGGAGAACATCAGACCAGACGCTCAGCTACATGTAGGTACCCCACTCCTGGCAGAAAAATCCAGATCTTTCTAATATCCAAATGTGTGACGTAGGGGCCTGCGGAGAGGCCCTACAAATTTTGGGGTAAGTTTCTCCAGAAAACCATATAGGAGTCACTCAAGGGAACTGTGTCCCAGGGGAGTGATTTGAACAGGAAAAACTACCAGTAGGTCAGACACAGTTGCCTGTTTAAATTAGTGACACCATAGCTTGTCAGAGGCCTGGGAGTGCTTTCTTTGTCCTGCATGTATTGGGTTCCTTCCTTTTGAGTATTAATATCAGTAAGGAGCCTGCCTGTAGGGGATTGCAGGGGAAATTACATAGTCACTTTTAAGAAAAAACTTATACTATATAGTTGAAAGTTAGGCTAGAGACTCTCTTAGTCCTTCCCTTTCAATGAAAGGTGAATCATTTCAGTTAATAATGATCAGCTCCTAATAGGTGCCAGCTACTATGCTTGCTGTTAGGGAAATCATAGCCAGGATAAAACCCCTTCTATCTAGCTGGACGTTGTGACGCGCCTGTAGTCC
The DNA here is from genome assembly GCA_004024945.1 of Uropsilus gracilis. Lineage (NCBI taxonomy): Eukaryota > Metazoa > Chordata > Mammalia > Eulipotyphla > Talpidae > Uropsilus > Uropsilus gracilis. The sequence continues at coordinate 40,326 of PVHY01009390.1, read as the reverse complement.
AAGTGCTGGGAGGCAAGAGGCCTGGGATCACAGTTCGCAGGTCCGAGACTTCCCCAGGCAACATAGCGAGACCTGGTCTCGAAAAAGCAGCTGGGCGCGGTGGCAGGTGCCTGTAATCCCAGCTACCTAGGAGGCTAAGGCTGGGGATCGCTTGAGTCCACAAGATCAGGATTACCCCAGGCAACATAGTGAGACCTAGTCTCAAAACAACAACAAAAAACCCTTCTATCTAGTAGAAAAGACAGGTAGCACAAATAGATAAAATTAAAGCCCAAGGTAAACAGCATAAAGAAAACCCCTGAACACCAATACTGTGTGACTATGGCTAGAAACGGCATCGAGAACCTTTGAAAGATGATAGAGCAACTGTGTGACTGGGGAGGTAGAAGGGGCCACACACATGTCAGGAAACCCAGTTCAGTGTCCTGAGCCCTGAGCACAGAGTTTTGGCTTGGCTTTAGGGACTAGGGAGAGAAAGAGAAATATGATACCATTCCTGGGGAGAGGATGCCTTAAAATGTAGCAAACAGTGATAAGTGTTCCCCTGTGGATGTGAATAAAGCAGTTAAGGAGGCAACAAGCAAGGAGGTGATGAATTCTACCAACGTGACTGGTGTGACAGTTAAGGACTTCCCAGTGGAAGTGACATTTGAGCTAGATTTTGAAGCAGCAAAAGGAGGAGCTCAACAGATGGGAAGGAGTATGGAACTATTGCAGTATAGGAAAGAGTAAAGTTCAGAGGATGCTTCAGAAGGGATCCCCTTCTGTAGATGTGGTTGGCAAGGAGTTGAGGAAAGCTTTCAGAGGGATTGTCAACGTGCCCAAGACTGTTTCCCTTCTAGATCCCTTAACCTGCAAAGTAGAAGGCAAGAGGAGGCTTTGAGGTAAGGTACTCTCTGCTTTGTGTGCAGGGAGAAGGAAGGTGCACTATTTGTTCCCAGATGGGAAGGAAATGGCCGAAGAATATGATGAGAAGACAAGTGAACTACTTGGTAAGTTACAGGGGTTCCCAGTCAGTCGGTCCTTAACACTTGGGGTGACCAAGACATAGGGGACCACTCCTGCTGAGGCTTGAGGGAGGGCCCCAGCACCAAGAGTAGAACCTAGGGGAAACTGCCGCCCTCAAGTGAACCAAGATGTTCCTAAGAACAACCTGAGCTCAGGGCTGGACATCAGAAGTGGAGTGGAAGCCCGTACTGACCCTGGGCGGTGGGAGAGAGTACTTCAAAGGTGGGAATGGGGCTGTAGAAGAACCTTTGGGAAAACCTTCAGGGAGAAGGTGGAATTGGAAGTGAGCCTTGCAGGCTGAGCAGTGCTAAGGGCAGTCTTCCCCTTCATTTTGTTTTGCTTGTCTTTTGTTTTCTGAAGCCTCACCGGGATCAAGCACATGTCAGAGGCAGCACTGTAAAAGTGACCCTCACCTTGGAGAACGAATGAATCCAGGGGAGATGGGGGGGGGGGTGTAGAAGTGGTGATTTTGCTGCTTTGTCATTTTCATTCCTGCAGCTCCTTTCCTCTTAAGAGTAGGCTCATGAATAGGTGCTCCAGCTCAGCTTTCTGGGGATTACCTGATGCATCCACTCTCGGTTTCCAGGTGTACACATCAGCATTAACTGGCTCCCAGAGCTAGGTGGCTGGTTCTTTGACCCAGGCCTAAGGCTGTCAGCAGTGGGAGTTGGTCTTTTTATTAAGTTCCAACTGAAATGCTAAGACCAATGATGGAATCATGGGCTGGGTTATTTTCTTGTCATTATTCTTGACTTTAATTTCTTCCTGGTCCTGATCGACAGGTAGTATTGGCAAGGGAATTTCTTTTTCCCCTTTTCTGACAGCTCATAAATGTCTAGAACCGACAACATGGATTACACTGGTTTGCATTCTCTTAGTCTCCAGTCTTAAAACGTGTGTCCTGCGCATGTTCAGTTACAGAGTGAAGTGTTGATCCCTCCTTATTATGAGCTGCTTGGACTCCAGTCCCAATTGGCTTAGTCTGGTGCTATTAAAAATCTTGATGTGTTTAGCATATGACACTGATTTGGTGGAAACCAATACAGTAGTAATATCCTCACAATGCATTGTAATTTATAGAGCTCCCAGGGGGTGACAGCCTTGGAATGCCTAACAGGGCAAGCTTATGAAAGCAGAGGTCACGTGAGCTAACCACCCATCACCAGGCCAGAGGCTCACCGCAGCCCTTCTCTTCCAGCCCCCAGCATCACCTCTCTGCTGCACACAGAGCAAATAAAACAGCTGTAGCGGCTATGGCTGTAAAAACAAACAAACAAATAAAATCCAGGCCTCTTAGTTGTGCTTGGACGTGAAATTAAAATGAAAAAAACAAGTCTAGGTTCCTTCATTTCTAGCACCCCACATTAAGCTGTCACTTTCCCTCTTGGCAGGTGGGAATAGCAGTGGCCTCCAAGCTCTTTTCTTTCTTTCTTTTTTTTTTTTTTTTCTGAAGAGCAGAAATGGAGGTTCATGGGAGAATATTGCTTGGCTAAAGTTTACCTCGTAGTGACAGTGGTACCAAAACTTTCCTGGGGCAGCATGTCAATGCTTTACAAGAATCATCTCATTAGTCGCCCTTGTCACAGCCCTTTAAGATCGCTGTGCTCAATTACAGTTGCAAACGGAAGCCCCGCAAGGTTCAGTACCCTGCTCCAAGTCACACAGCTCAGTGGCACCTCAGCCTGTGTCTGCAGCGGCATGCTGGTGGGGGTTGGGAATGTTTAGTCCTGTGCTCAGAATGACCTGGGCAGGGGCTGTGGGAGCAGGACAGAGATGGGCAGACAGGAGCACCCACTCAGCCACTGGGCCCTTTGAGCAGCAGCTGCTTTGCTTACCCCTCTCCACCAGCTGCCCTTGCAAATACAGATCATTACTGGTTTTTAAGTATAAATAATGCCAGGACCTGAGCTGACTTTTGCTTGTGCATTCTATGAAATAAAATATGGGCAGAGTTACTATGGCAGTGAGTGGAAATAGTTTCCAACTTTCCGGCTAATTATACAAATTTGAGAATTGGCCAAACTGGTTTTCCGCTGGAGAACTCAAAGTAATTCAGAGGAAGACTCGCCCACAGTGCGGCCGTGGAGGACAGGGCTCTTGCGGTCAGTGTTAATAAGCGTAGCAGTGTCATATTTTTTTCCTACTACCTCAGTGCTGTGCATTCCCACCCCCCACAATGATGCTGTATGTATTCATAGAGGAAAAAACTGAAGGCCCCCATAACAATGATCGGAACATCAAACCAGCCCCTGAAGAACACAGCATGTCCAGGGGGGCAGAGGCTGAAGGGCAGGCCATCCCCTAGCGATTACATTCGGATTAGCGACTTAATCTGCTTTGGTATTTGACCGCCAGCCTACCCACCCGGCTGCATTTGGAGGATATTGAGCACTTTCATCCCCAAGCACTTCACCAGCTTTATAAATGACCCACTCGATTCCCTTCAGCCTCCTCAGGGATGGGACGTGGCAGCTGTTTAATAGCCACATAGCAATGTTGCAGTGTTTTAGGGCAGAAAAGAAGAATCCTGCATCCAGTTTAAGCTGCAGGGAGTATTTAGGAAAGGGGAATGTAATTATCCACATTGGAAGTGGGCCAGGACTGGGAGCTTTGGGGAAAGAGGCCTTGAGGACCTCCACTTTCCAGCCCACCTGAAAAATGGGGCCTCCTTTTAGCAGTCTGGGACATCAGCCTGCTTCCTGCTGACTTAGGAAAAAGCCCCCAGGCACAGCCTCTTCCATGTATTCCCCACCAGAACCTTTCCGGGGTCACTGAAAGTCTCCTTCCCAAGGCCTGTCCCTGGCTCAGCCATGAAGACATGACAGATCCCGGGGAGCTGCCTTGCACACACCAGTTTGGGCTTACCGTCTAATCAAATCAGAGTGACAGCAGGTGGAGACCGTCTTCCGTTGCCGCAGGAGCTGTCCTTGTTCAGAACAAAGACAGGACAAGAAAGAAAGGAGTGTGTATTTACACGTGTGCATTTAGTCCCATGTCATGGGGGAAAATAGCAAGGACTTCACCAAAATCTTACATTGGATCTTATAAGGAAATGAGTAGGGAGACCTTAGCAAAGAATTTAATTTCCCAAGGTGTTTAAAAAATAAAAAGGTGATGCCCAGTTCCTGTGACCTGAGTGACTGTTAAGGTCAGCAGTAAGGAAACCAGTAGCTGACCTCTGTCCTTAACAGACTCCTTGCAAAGCCCAACCCTGGGATGAGAGAGTGGGCAGGAAGCCCAGGGTCAGCATTGCCTCTCCTGGCTGCGCTGGCGTCGCGCTTGAGGACTCGCTGCTATGAGGCCCAGCTCCCAGGCGTGCGTGGCCCAGCCAGTGAGGGCTCCTCACAATGACTTTCAGATCAGCAAAGCCCTTAAAAAAAGGCTAAAATAGAAAAGTTATTTACAAAACAGTGGAAACTCTAACTATAAACGCTTATTGGATGTTTACTGCATATAATTTAGCCTTTTATTCATGATTCAAATTCCGAACTTGAATTGAGACCAGAATGTTAGTCGTGGCTGTCGCAAGTCTCCCCAAGGACCTCAGGAACTCTTCATACTGTGTCCCCTGGAGAACAGAGACAAGGGTTGAAGGAGGGCAGGCCAGGGAGAAATACTTTTTCTTACTTAAACAGGTAGGCACGGGGCCAGATGCTTTCCAAAGAAACCCCATCACAGAGTCCATGATGACTGCTGTGCCCCGGCAGTGCTGTTGGGATGGGGGAGCGCTGCTGCCCTTCTTGCCGCGTGCTTCCTGCTTGCGACGCTGCCCTCCCCTGTGAGTTGTGCCCGCGTGCATGCCTGGGAAAAATGAAATTCCTGTGCATTCTATACATGTGCTTTATGCACAGTCTGCGTGAGAATCTGGGAGCCATCTTTCCTATAGTGGAGAACGAGGTGCTGGGGCTTGTCGCAATGAGCTGCTGCTTGGAGACATTTGTCAGTTCTGAGTTGGTGACTGTGACAGAGACCCCCAGAAGGCCAGCTTCCAGTTGAGCCAGGTATTACAAGAATAGATTTGGATATACTCCCAGTCACAGTCCATTCACTTAAGAGAGTTGAAGTATTTGAGGGGGAAAAAGTTACCTATAAAGCATATCTCCAAGTTTTACTCTTCCTTATTAATTTTCATTATAAACTTGGAAATGTGTTTCTAGGGAGAATTTTTGGCCCTAAGACGTAATAAAACCATACTGCAGAATGCAGCAGCCTTTTAAAAAGCACATATTCAAGGGAAAATTCTAATTTTACAGCACGCTTTTGTGCTCAGCTTGCATGCCTTACTCAGAGCAGCGAGGGCATTTTGGTCTGACTGCTTGAAAGGCCTCACAGAAGCCTGTGGAGAAGCGGGTGCAGCCCGCCCAGCCCAGCCCAGGCACAGAGAGGTGCTTGGGTGGGACTCCAGACCTTTCTAGTGTGTCATTCCTCACACTGGTGGCAGTAGGGCTACAGCTGGCTCCCTGGCGCTGCAGGATGCCCAGTGCCATGGGAAGGGGAGCCCTGCAGTAATGACCCTGCACCCAGACAGCTGTTGCTACCACAGAGTTGAGGGGGTAGTCCTGAGTATCTCAGCAGGGGGGTTAGGTAATGTCCACCCAACTAGTTTTTTCACTTAAGAATTTTCATAATGGATGCCTTACTTGGAAAAATGTCGTAAGCAGACATTTGAGTGGTAAAGTGAGGTAAAATGGAGATGATTATTTGCATTATAAGAGGTTGGCTCCACTTGGGAAAAAAATCACATTAGCTGTTCTATAAATACTGCAATTCAAATGTGTGTGCCTAAACTTTGTTTAAATATAACTTTGGGTCTCTTGTTTTAAGCCAGGAATACCTGAGATGAGTGGACTTTATGAATCACGAGACAGATCTGCTTGTTAGTTTTCACTTTCTCAGCTCATTTTTCCTTTCTACATCTTCAGAAGGAAAAAAGACATGTCAGCTCACAACTTTGGGAATCCAGATTTTCTTCCCCTTTTACAAACCTGGTCTTCCCCTTGCTCAAGGCCACCCTTGGGGGTTGCAGCTCCTGTTTTCTGCCACGTGGTATGGGCACTGCAGGCTTTCTAGCACTGAAAGCCCGCCTGTGGTTTCAGAGGTTGTGTGGTCCCTGCTCAGATAGATTGAGCCAGGGTGAAGACCTATTGCTCCCACTTTTGTCCTTGTTCTACTAACCTGTGACATTGATGATTCATCAGGAAAGAGCCCTTTTCTTCCCCATAATGCCATTGCTTCTTTCTCTCCCCAGTGAGAAAGTGGCGTTTGAAAAGTACCCTGGGAGCCATGGGCCAGTGGCAGATTGAGGTGGGAGAGCCAGCACCCCCAGGAGCAGGGAGTCTGGGGCCTGAACTCATCAAGGAAAGCAATGCCAATGTATGTGTTTCTTTCCAGGTGTCTGGGCCAGGTCAAGGGTGGGGGCAGGTGGGAGTGGGCCAACCTTCATGGGCAGTGGGCAGTGACTGTCTCACTCTCTTCCTCATCTCTAGTGTACCCACACAGACACAGCGTGTGTAAACGCTTGACCATCCCAGGGGGAGGGTGCCAGATTCGAGTGTCCCAGCCGTAGCATCATCAGAGGGGTGCTGTGGAGAAGAGCTGAGGGTTTTCCACTGCACCTTTGGGTAAAACTTGGCAGGATGGGGTGCCTGCTCCCCTCCAAGAACAGTCCTTGAGTTGGATTTGTCTTTTCTAGCCCATCTTCATGCGGAAAGACACCAAGATGAGTTTCCAGTGGCGGATTCGCAATCTCCCCTACCCTAAGGATGTCTACAGTGTCTGTGTGGACCAGAAGGAGCGTTGCGTTGTTGTCAGAACAACCAACAAAAAGTACGTAGTGTGGTGTAGTGAGCACCGCTGCCTGGGGTGAGGGCTCAGCCTGCTTCCTACTACACCCAAGGGCAGAGAAGCCTACTCCAGCTGTGAGCAAGAGAAGAGAGCTGCTCTGAAACTGTCAGAGGCACTGAGAACAGGGCTTTCTGTCTCCGGGGTTCTCATCAAGGCAGGGGAGTCTGAACAGTGAGTGTCTGATTTGTGCCTGGCATCTGCTGGGACTCAGTATTTGCTGAATGAAGGAAATGAGGGAATCACCTGTGATTGTGATCTCATGTGGTTCTGCTGTAAGGTTAGGGTGACTTTGAACTACAGACTAGGTCTAGTCCGTGGCAGACTTGACCCGGTGACAGCACTGTCGGAGTTTGCAGGGGTGGTGGCCTGGAAGCCATGCCGCTCTGGGTGCTCATAGCACTTAGAGCAGCAGCTGGGACAGAGGGGCAGCTGGCATGGAGGGGGTGGGCAGATGGTTTGGCCTCTTGGAAGTCTTCTGCATTATGTTTTCAAAGGGGAGCCCAACTTCCCTTTGCTCCTGTCCTTATGGTCTGCTAGGGGACAGGCAAAATGGAGGGGGCAGAAGGCCAAGATGGAGATTTGATCCAGGCAGGGCTGTTCCTGGGCTGACCATCTTGGAAATGCCTCGATCCCATTGGAATTTCTGGGGCACTGGCTGGTCACAGGTGAAGAGAAGACCCCTGTAGCACATGGACCTTGACCTCAGCTAGAGGAATGTTGTACCGACTTGTATCAACTCATATCACATTGTTCATGAGTTTCAAGTCACGAGCTGAGGCCCAGCACGCCCCCTGGAGTAGTCAGCGTAGCCCAGCAGTGCCCCACCCAGTGACTGGTTTCCAGGAGGAGGAGGGCCCCTGCTCTTTGTCTGTCTTCTCAGATGATGTGGCACCAACCTTCCCTTCCACGTCCCTCAGGTCCACGAGGCCTGCATGGAACCACCGTGGCTCAGGCTCCCCCAGCGCAGCCCTCACTTCTGCCTTCCTCTTGTGGCCTCCACATCCTATCACTTTGTCAGGGTTAAGGGGATGGGGAAGAGTGGAGATGAATGAATTAATTTTAGGATTATTGCTGTACATGCAGCCAGCAGCCCCTGCAGTGGGCCCTGTCTATAAATATAAAGTCATAATAATAAGGGTTTGCGTTTATAAAGCACTTTGAAGCCCTCAGATAAAAGGCAGTTTATTCCCGTTATTGTTCTCATCATTAACAGGAGTCAGTGCCTAAAGTGGAATTTAGCAATTTCAGACAACAGAGAAATTGCCTTTAGGAAAACAAACTCCATGCTTCAGCAAGCATTCCCTGGCGTAGGAGGCCCTGGGTCCAAACTGGGAACAAAAGTGCTTCTGATAGCACTTGAATCTGCAGCCCAGCAGTTTGTTGAGCTGGCTGCTGCCTCCCTTTTGTCCCCCAGAGGTCACTGTCGAATACAGATATCAGGCAGAAATGTGATTACCAGGGAAAGAAGAGCGGCTCGCTAGCTCACCAAAAAATTCAATCTGCAGGCAGATCCTCTGGGTCCCATCTCCTGCCGGCATCCAGCCATAGGTGGCGCTGTCGGCCAGGAGCTCTGTGGCCGGGAACCCATTCCAGCACCCATGCGAGGCAGGGAGGAGACATTTTTGAACTGATGGGGGAGGCAAAGTGGGACGGGAGTAATGCCCTGGGTAGGGAAGGCCAGGACTGAGGTTCCCACCGAGGGGAGAGGAGCGTGTGTGTCATGCCTACTCTGGAGCCCACCCTGGTCCTGTCCCGCCCAGCCCTCAGCCAGCTCTTTCCTGAGCCGCGTGAATGCCACCACTTACCTGGGTGATGTGTTCTGTACCGTCACTGCCTCTGACCAGGGCACTTTTAAATTCTGGTCATCACATGGTCTGAAGGTAGGCAGGTCCACATTCTGTCTATTAGGTATCAGTGATTGTGCGGGTGTATCTGTAGAGTCGGGATGGTTGCTGATGTGAAGAGATGGCGATGCTCTCCGGGCCCGGCACCTGCAGGCTCCACCACATCGTGACATCTGCCTCTGTCTTGTTTCTTCACCTGGAAGCGTTGTACTTGCCCTGATTCTAATACTGCAGAATGTGACTGCTAGGAAACGTCAGTTTCTAAATCTGCAAGAACTGAACTGGCCGCTGTTCTTGAGGGAACTATTGCCAGTGTATCGTGTCCTCAGGTATTAGAGAGCGATGAATCACCGAGGAAGAAAGTACTTTTCCAGATCCTAGTGTGGTACCATTTGTTCCTGGTAAGAGTGTTTGCGCAGAAAGGTACAGAGCCTCAGCCTAGAAGCTGGCAGTGGGAAGAGTCAAGTGCTGGGGTGGAAAGGTGTATGCTTAAATCTGGTCTCTGCCATGTATTATCTGTGGCATTTGGGCAAGATTTCCGCCTCACAGAATATTTCTATCTCCCTCACAAATTAAGGAATTTGATGGAACTCTACAAATACCCAGCATGATATGGAGCAGCTTCTCAAGTTCTTTGGGAACTGGAACTTGAAGAAAGCACGGTTGATTTGGCATTGGTGATACTAATGCTGGGAGGTGTTACCAGGCATCACCAGAAAGGGATTCTGTATCAGTTGCGTTTAGGAAACGCTAGTCTTCCGTGACGAGGTGGGGCTACAGATGTGGGGATAACGCGTTGGCGTGGAGCCTTGATGTTTAAGAAGGAAGATTTGCCTTCTGATTTTCTGAGGCTCAGACGAGCACTGGTGGAGCCTTGCAGAGGCGTGCGGGGCACCCTGCAGCTGTGTGCACACGGCCATCGTGACCAGCTGGAGCTTTGCTTCTACTTTTCCCCTCTCCACCAGACGATCTCTCTGAAGGCCACCACCTATGTCCTTTCTCACTTGTGAGGGAGAATGGGCTGGGAAAGAACTGGGAATTGGGAAGGGGGTACAGCGGAGAGAGTGACAGATGAAGTAGGTAGGCCACTGTCCCAAACTGGAGAATGCGGCTTGACAGTGTCTCTCTCAGGGCATGCAGCTGTGTGCCTGCTCCCCCAGGCCCCAAGCACCGTGCAGGCTAGGCACAAAGGATGCATGGCCAGGCCTTACACAGGCCCCATGATCTGTTAGTTTGCTAGGCTGCAAGTGCCGGGGCTGCTTCTCGCCCAGTTCTGCTTCTTGTATATATTTGCAGGAAGATGTTAACACTTCCTAACAAGCCTTTGTGTTCGTCTAATCTCTGCTGTTTAACCTTTGACTTCCTCCTATTATCAGTGTCTGCCACCTTTACTGGCCAGACCCTGGGCCCCAGGAAGCGCCCTCAGCCGGCTGGCTAGGGAGCGGAGAACTCGGGCATTCCACCCACTTTGCAGGCAGATGGATCGCCTTTCCCCGAGGCAGAGCTTTGGAAAATAAAGCAAACTGTGGTGCCATTAGGACCCCCCAGCCCCCACTCCTTTTGAACTGTGGCCTTTAAGTAAACATTCTTTTCCTGCCCTGGGTCCCAGCACCTAGGGGGGAACGGGGACCTGCAAGAGAGCAGGAGAGCACAGGGAGCCTCCACCGGGCTGAGGATTCGGGCCCCCAGAGCAGGGCAGAGCGGGGCAAAAGTACTCCCCAAGCTGGTCAACTGAGTCCCCAGGGCACTGGGCTTTTGAAGTGGACCCTGCTGTCACCACAAGAACCAGGCCCCTTTGAAGTACAAAAGCGCCAACTTCTCGGGGTCCCTCGCTTGAGTGTGTGGGCAGCGCCTGGCGCCTGGCGGGGTTTCCCTTTCTGCGCCGCAGCAGGGCCCTGAGCTCCTGGGGACGGGTCTGGCAGTGCTGGCCAGAGACTGAATGTCCATCAAGGAAAATGCCCGGTGGACTTAGCGAGGCGAGGCGCCACGCTTTGGGCTCCAGTGCAGTAAGCACAGGCCAGGAGCAAGGGGCTTTACTTAATGCCAGCTCCACGGACAGCTGCTGCGACCAGGGGCAACCAGGGGCGAGACAGCTCAGCGTGCTGAGCCGAGTGTCTCTGGCGAAGGGGGTCAAATTTCCTTGCAAAACAAAGCCCAGCCACACACCTTAGGAGCTGTGTGCTGCTACCCGGGGGGTGGGGTGGGTTTTTTCTTTTTGGTTTTGTTTGCTTTGTTTGCTTTTTTTGTTTGTTTTACTAGATCATTAATCTCCGAGTGGGCACCTGTAGAGGACAGGGGCTGGGCGTGTGGCATGGAGGAGCAGGTCTTGGGGCCAGCGACGCAGTCGGAGCCCCAGAGGCCCAGCTTCTGAGGTGTATCACCTGCTTTGTCCTCTCGCGAGCCTTCCACGAGGATGTATTTTCCTCCAGACCTACAGGTAGTCAGGCCATCCCGGCCTTGGAAGACTGAAGAGAAGCAGTATTGAGGCCTTAGGCGGAAGCTGCATGTAAGCAGCCGCTGTACCACCGCTGCACCTCCCTCTGGGGAGCCAGCCCCAGAAGGCCCTATTCTGTCCCTTGTTGGCACACATGTTCCTGTCTTCCTGGGGTACAACAGAGGCCTGGCTTGCCTGTATATTCTGGAAATCTCTGCATGTCCTTAGGGGTTCCAGGCCTGAAGACGAGCCATTCTAACCCTGATGAGTCACCAGCCCCCGGTCTAGTTAAGGCCTGCCTTTCTACTGCTAGACTCGCCATAAGGCCTTCATTTTTTCCATTCCAGGGTCACCACGCTCCAAAGTACTGCCGTTCTAGCCAGCCTGCCTTTCTCCTCACTGGCTGTGTGGAAGGGATAGGAGGTTGGCAGCAGAGGGCCCTGCTGCCCAGCTGGTCACTGTGCTGGGTGTTCTTGGTATCCCCACAGGTACTATAAGAAGTTCTCCATTCCTGACCTAGACAGATACCAGCTGCCTCTGGATGATTCCCTGCTGAGCTTTGCTCATGCCAACTGCACCCTGATCATCTCCGTAAGAGTCACCCAGGCTTCTCTGCACCAGCCACTGCACCAGGGAGGGGGCCCTTTCCCATCCCGTAGGAGCCCCTCCCCCCTGGAGGATACTTGGTAGCAAACAAGCACCTCTGCTTCAGCAGGGTGGGGGCTCGGGGAAGAGCCTGCTCTTATAAATCATACTTGGGAGAGGACAGAATGGAGCCGGGGAGGTGAAAGTCACAGCACTGGAGTTCTGGCGCAAAGTAGTTCTGTTCCTAAGCAGTCATGTGACCTTGAGCAAATCAATTCATTTCTTATTGCTGCATAAAGGGATCAGAAGATGTGTGTATGGTGAGGGTGGGCTGTGACTGAATTATGTCCTTTCTCTGGCTCATCCACAGTACCAAAAGCCAAAGGAGATCCTGTTTGCAGAGTCGGAGCTGCAGAAGGAGCTCAAGAAGGTAAAGACGGCTCAGAGCAGTGATGGGGACTGCAAGACCCAGTAGGCACCCCAGCTCGCAGCATGTGCACCCCCAACTTGGAGGACCATGAGGCTCTTCAAGTGTGTCTGTGAGACTCCAGGGTCTGGAACTTTCTGTGCAGGGGCGGCCTCTTCCAGGAGTCATCAATCAGGCTCTATACGACTAGGCCTGGGGGCGCCCTGATCTCTGCTCCCAAGTAAAGTCATTCGAGTCACTGTGGGTGGACTGCCCTCTTGTCCACTTCTGCACACTCCATTCCTTTCTCGTCCATCCTGGGGACCTTCGACTTTGACCTTGGTTTGTAGAAGTGGCCCAGAGGACCTCCCTAGGATAGGTGTGGGTGAGGAAGACATTTTCTTTCTCTTTTTTAATTTTCCCCCACCTGAGGAAGACTTTTTAAAAAATACTTAAATCTTGAAAACAGAGCCCAGGATATTGAAACATTGGTGAGAAGCCACAGTTAGGGCGGCAACATTGCCAGGTGTGTGCGCGTGTTGAACACAGTGTGTGCAGGCCGAGAGCAACTGGACCCCTGTAGCCCTGAACCCTTCCACAGTCCCATCTCCACACCCCATGGGTCACACCCCCACTGCCGCCCACCATGGAGCAAGAGAGCTTCCTGATGTGAAACCTTTGTTCTTTGGAGCACTGAGCCATGAGGCTGGTCTTACCCTATTCCTATCGTGCACATCCCCCAGTTTGACTCTGTTGTCCCCTCAACGTGGGGCCTCCCTCTGGGACTCCCGCAGCCAATGAGGAACCAGATCTGTGAACAATCAAGCTTTATTTTTTACAAAAGTGAACATTGTAGCATGTCTGAAGAGCCAGCCTGAGGCCGGGCTGGCTCAGAACTCGCTCAGAACTGCTGGACTCCATTTTTCTTCTCTAGGTTTCAAAGCAAAGCAAGACCACAGTGTCCCAGGACTGAATCCCAAGCCCGGAGAGCTTGGTCAAGGGTGGGGCCTGACTGAGGAGGTAGGGGCCAGCGCCAGCAGTATCGGCAGCCTTGCCTTTCCTTCCCGGCCAGGGGCAGAAAGGGACCAACTGGGAAGGCCGAGCACCTCGCCTTACTAAGTGATCATGGCTGGAGGGTCTGCGGGGCAGGGTGCAGACCTGGCCAGGTCGGCTACCTGTCTTAAAGCAACCGGTCCCTTTTCTCCATCCGGTTCCTAGGAGGGCCCCAGCCTCTGGGTGACACCGAATCCAGAGGCAGTCAGTAGCCTTCAGCTGACAGTGCCCACGCACTGCGGTCACAGGTCCAGCAGCACAGGCACCGCGGGGTGGGGGAGGAGGTATCGCTGCACCCTCCAGGCAGGAGAGTCCCTGAGAAGCTGGCTTCCCTGGCCCATGGGTCACGGGTTTTGAAAGTCCAGGACATGGAGGTTGTAAGACAGCGCAGCATAGAGCTGCCTGGTGGTGAAGCGCAGGCAGTACACAGGGCTGCTGAGGGGTGTTGAAGTCAGCGGAAAGGCCTGCAAGGCAGGATGGGAGAATGGGCAGAGCTTTGGGCCCAGAGGGAACCAAACCCCCGATTCCCAGGCCCATGTGCTGGGACCTATGCCACTGGTGGCTTCCTTCCACTCCAGGCACCACCCCCAGACCCAAGGTGGGCACTCACGTGCAGGCAGGCTCTATGGCGCCGGTCCCACAGTCGCACGACACCGTAGTAGGAGGACCCCGTGGCCAGCAGGTGGTTCCCATCGGTCTGCAAGCAGTAGAGGGTGCTGTCGTGGGGCTCCTCCCACTCCATGACACATTTCCTGTCCAGAAAGAGGAGATTCAGGGGGCTGGTCAGGGGAGCTCTCCACCTCCACCTCTCCTTCCCCAAGGGCCTTAGGGGGGCATTTTGACTGGGAGAGAGAAGCTGAGTTCCCAGACTCTTTAACATCCTCTGTAAAGGCCTTGTTTGCCAAGCCCCAGTCTCCAGGGCAGTTCCTGGGGCTCTGAAAGATGTCTGTCCTCTGCAGGGCCACTGCCTACAGTCTCCTAGGCCCTGGGCTGCTGGACTCTGGGACCCAGGGCTGCCCAGGGTAGGGAACTCCCACAACCCCTGACATGGCATCTGTGTCCTCCCCATGGGTCCACAGCACTGGCACGGCCCCCACCGCTGGCCTCCCACCTGGCGTGCTCACCGGACACTGGCACGGAGGTCCCAGTAGCGAATGTAGGTGTCATAGCCACAGGACAGGAGTGTAGAGGGGGACTCATACATGACGTCCAGTACCCCAGCCCCTGGAGGGAAGTCGCTGCCCAGGTGTGTCATCAGCTGCCCACTGTGGAGAGAGGCACAGGCTGTCCCACCTTGGCCCACACACATTCTTCTCACCTGCAAATGGTGATGGCCCCTGGGCAGACACAGCTCTCCTTGGGCTAGAACTAGGCTCCCTGAGGAAGGGGGCCAGAGGAGGACAGCTGGAGAACAGCTCCCACCCCGGGCCCAGCGCTGGCCCCTTCCCCCACCCAAGGCCTCACTCAGCTACCAGCCAGCACTCCCTCCATCACACCTGCATGCTGCCGCCAGCCACTCCTCCCTCGAAGGATGAATGGGCCCTGCTGAAGAGGTCGGGCCCCCTCGCACACACACTTGGTTACTTTATATGCCTTGATCCTGCAGGTCATGCAGTTCTGAGCTGCCCGCGTCCAATGCCTTAATTCCCGCCTGTAATCTGGGGCTCAAACCTCATTGGGGATAAAGACCACACAAAGGGAGAAGGGGAGTCCCAGGAGATGTTAAAACAAGTAAACACCTTTGTGTCTGGGGAGAGAAATCGCTGAGAAAGCAGCTTAGCGGGCTGGTCCCTGGTGTTCCTGGGCCGCTGGCCCCCGGCCCGGGGCTAGCACGCCTCCGTGATCACAGCCCCCAGCCTGCTGGGCTCCAGCTTGCTCCCCTACCCTCACCCCTCCCGGTGGCCTAGAGCAGATTACCAAGAAGAACAATTTCTTTGTGACTGTGCAATTCCCTCCGTGACCGCGGCAGTGGGCAGACCCCTCGCCCTGATGCCGGACCCGTAGCAACCACGTAGGGGGGCCTCCTGGCCCTAGCAACTACCCCTCAACATCAAGTACACCCGCTAATCCCTGTGGCTTGGGGACAGGGAGAAGCATTGAGTTTCTGCAGGACGGGGGGGGGGGGGGAGTGAAGAAAAAGAGGGGCCCCGTCCAGGCTCCATCCCTCAGCTTCACCCAGGAGATGCTGAGCTCTCCTCCGTGGCATGACAAGAGGACAGGCCATGGTCATGTCACTTCACAGAGACACCCAGGTAAGAGGGCAAGGGGTGGGGAGGACCTGGTAGGCTCATCAGCCCAGCTCTGGCCCCAGCTGCATCCTCCAGGGCTCAGGGCAGACAGGCAAACGCCACCTCAGGTCCAGTGCTTCCAACTCGCACTGACTCTTGACCTCCCTTCTCCCCAGAAGACCATCTTCCCTGCAGGCACTGAGGAGGAGGTTGTGGGTTCCTTTCTACTCAGTCTGCCCCCCTCCCCCAGCCCTGGAGAGTACAATGACCTCACCCCTGCCCCCAGCCTCTGTCTCAGGGAAGTACTCTTCTTATCTGAGGTAGAAGATGATAAGCTTGTGGGGGGGGCGGGGGAGAGCGTCTAGGAAAGACTAGGCAGAGCGCCTCCCCAGGCCAGGCCAGCATCTCTTAGGGTCACTGACCTCAGCTCCCAGGAAGCTCCACCCTCCCAGATGGGCTGGTCTCCCACAGGTGCACACACACTTGTGCACACTGGGAAGGGGCTGTTTTGCTCCACAGTTACCCCTCTCCTTCCAGATTTGGGGGCCCTGCCCCCTCCATTAGTGAGGCCTGCAGGAATGACTGAGGCGCTCTCCCCTTTAATCTACTGCAGTAATTTCATGTTTGTCTGTTTGAGAGAGAAGATGAAAGGCAGTGGGGGCTGGGGAGAAGCCAGCACGGCTCTACCTGCCCACCGCTGGTCCTGCCCACTGCTGGTCCCAAGCTGAGCGGGAAGGAGAGCTGGGCACCCATGAGCTGGGCAGGGGCGGCAGTGTCAGGGCTGCTCCCAGACGGCGTTGCCATCCTGGAACCCTGCCTCAGCGTCTGAGACCCTCCCTGCGAAGTATCATCCCACGGCACCTGTGATAGGAAACATAGACCGCCCCCATCTGGAGAGACCCCAGGACCAAGTGAAAACCAGCCCCAGGGGTCAGGACCAGTCCCTCGGGCCTGGCCAGGAGCTGTGGACTTTCTGCCTTGCTGTTCTCAGTTCTCTGAAAAGGCCACACACACTTCAAATGGGCCAATAAAAAGATACAATTTCTTTTGCCTCTGGGCCCGGAGCCCTCCAGGCTCTGCTGTGTGTACCCGTGAGGTTAAGTTCAGAGCATGAACTGACACACCAGGCTCTGGGAAATGGCCCGTCTCTTCAAATAGCAGCCCAGCAGGGCCACAGGGGCCCTGCTGGGGCTTTGATTTGGGAAAACAAACAGAAATGGCACCGTGGGCCCTTCATGGCCCCAGCCCAGGGCCAATTTAACTAGAAGACTCCAGCTCAAGTACCTAGTGGAAGGGAGAGATCAGCCAACAATAGCCCCAAACTTGGGGGGGGGGATGGGACAAAACAAAACTCTCAGCCCCTCCTCCAGGATCCTTTTCTTCTTGCAAGTGTGTTCTTGTAAAAACAATTAGATTGCAATTTGTATAATGTGGTGACCCCCAAATTCAGGTTTCACCCCTTTTTGATGGAAAGAATGTTGAGAATGTACCCCGACTGCTCACTGGGGGGGAGGCAGGCAGAGGCACAGAGCCCTGATTGCTGGGAAAAGGGCTGTGGCTCCGGGGCCCCAGCTGAGAGCAGAGCAAGGGCCCGTCTCACTGCAGAGCCAGACAGAAAGTCCATCATTCCCTTCCCACTCCTGCACACGAAGCCGGGCTCCAGGAGCTGCTGAGGGCTGGGGGCCTCCACACCCCAGCCTCCCCTGAGCCTGACTCCAGCAATTCACTATCAACCCAGGGAAAGATAAAGACAGATGAGGCTGCCCCTGTGGGCCTGATGAAAGAGACCCAGGCTGGGGAGGACCGCCTGAGGAGCCCTGTTCCAAGGCCTGGCTCCCCTTGGAAGCTTCCAGAGCACCTGGGCAGGAAAAGCTAGCAGAGTGCACATCCTCGGGGCCCTCTAAAAGAGCAAGTGAGGCAGCCAGATCTCCCTCGCCTAGCCCACCCTGATACCTGGGCACTCCACCCAATATTGCAAGAAGAGAAGGGAGATGACGAGAAACGCCTGACAGGAAGGGAAGAAGGGAAATTTAACTGCTACCAACCACCATCTCGGTGAGGATCATGAACTGTAGGTAGCTGTCTGTCCTAAAGACCTGGATGTCCCACATGGGTGGGTCCTGAGTGGCAGGCCAGCAAAGAGGGGCAGTTCCTGGGAAAACCCATCCTGCCCCTCCCCAGTGTGGGCCCCTACAAGAGCTGGGGAGTCTGAGATCCTGCCTCACTTCCCTCCTCCCCCCCAAGTCCTCTCATTCCAGGCCCCACCTAAAGCAGCTGCTAAGGGGCTGTGGCTCCAGCACCTTACGGTCACCGACAGCACACTGGGTTCCTTGCTGATGTTGTTCCCCAGAGGGCCTACAGACGTGCCTTTCTGCATCCCTCTGGATGTAAGGACACCCCATTTGGCATGTGCTACCCCAAAATGCGACAGTGGCTTTGGGAGAGGGAACAGATGGAAGGGTGACAAACAGTTCACCTTCCTAGAGGTTCTCTGCTCCCACAGGACAGATGGCCGGAAGCTTTAAGCAGGGCCAACATGGCTGCTGACAAAGCAAGAGGCTTTTCCTTCTATCCACCTGTTTTTTCCCGCTCTTCCTTTGACTAACAGCCACCTATTGAGCCCCTGCAGTATACAAGGCATCAATCTCAGTAGAAAGCACACAGAAATGTGGAGACACTCTTGTCCTCAAGGAGTTTTCAATCTAGTGAAGAACAGTCTGTGGTGTCGCCAACTCATGACCCGACACAGAAGAGATATGGAAGCAGCTTTGTAAGGGGACAGGTGAGGGGCGGTTCCTGGTGGTGGGCATGGAGCTCCTTTAGCAACAGGACTGTGAAAGGCGGTGACCGGAGAGGGGGATGGCCCAGGGAGAGGACCAGCTGCAGCCGAGGGCCAGAGCCGGGGCACCTGGCTGGCATCTGCTCTGGCTAGAGAGGCTTGCATTTGTGAGGGGAGTGGGCAGGAGGGACTGGCTGGCACGCTGCTAGGCTGGCGTGAACTCTGTGGCTGCAGAGTCATGGAGTTTTTGAACAGAGTCGTAGTTCCGGTGGAGTAAGCGAGGAAATCAAGGAAGCCCAAGACCTTGGCCTTCAATGTGCCCGCACAGTGATGGTGATGAGGCCGGGCCACCCTGCCCAGCCTGTGGGAGGGCAGGGCCCGGCCAAGCGCACGGCCCCTTGCATGCATGTGCGCGCGTGCACAGCGCCCGAGCCCGCCCGCGCACACGTGTTCAGACACAATGGCTCAAAGGCCAGGCAAGCCAGGCAGCCCACTTTGTACTACTAACAAGAGGGCCATAATTACAGGAAGGGGCAGCCGGGCAGATAAAAGGATACAAAATTTCAACATCTGTTGCCATAAAGGGATAAGGAGAAGTGAAACGCAAAGTATCAGTTTGGTGTCAGCAGGCAGAGAGCCAATTTCAAAGAGTTCAGGGGGACAGAGGGGACAAGAAAGAAAGGGGGGAGAGGGAAAGAAAGAAATTACAGGGTTCTTTAAAAAGGTAAAGAAAAAAGAAAATGAAAAACGCTGTCAGGATACTTTCAAAGGAGAAGGCAGGGACTTTCAAGGGGGCAATTCCCGTAATCGCCCTGACAGAGGGCCAAGCACCGCGCCCCGCGAGACACAGCCACACCTGGGCGGGTGGGCACCAACGGTGCCCATGGAGCAGAGCAGCCTGGGCTCAGGTCGCCAGCTCCTCCTGTAGGCAGGCAGGGCTGCCGCCACCCCAGATGCCATCAGATGCTCGGACGCTCCTCTCCTGCCCTGCGGTCAGTTGGGAACCAGAGAGCTCAAGCTGGAGCTCTACGGGGTGACCGACAAGGGGACCTATGAGTGCCTGGAAGTGCTAGGACAGGTCTTGGGAACAGTGATCCTCAGTGGAGAGCACTGCCCACGCCAGCCTTAGGCGTCACGGCGCACTTCGTGGCAGAGGTGCCACTTATGCTGCAGAGTTAGCGGGGTTTCAGTAGGCAGAGGGAGCTCTTCCAGGTGTGGGTCAGCTGGAGCAAAAGCTCAGAGGGAAAAAAATCACTGCCAGGGAAGTGTGAGAAGCCCTGCCTTCTTCGAAAGGAGACCTTTGGGCTTCTAGACAGAAATGGGCCATAAGGGGAAGCAGAGATGACCTTGGTCCCAAGGAGAAGGGGCGATGAGGAGCTGTGTGTCATGTTCATGCATGTGGTCGCACAGACAGCATGATGTCTAGCCAAGTGTCCCTGGAGTAACACCCATGCCCGCTTCCCTAGCTGAGCCAGGCTGCAGCTGGACCCACTGTGACACATCCAGGGCTGGGATCATAGGCCTTCTCCATCCTGATGCCTACATGTCCACCACCACAAGGGCATCTGTTGTGTCCTGCTCCAAAGGTACCAGTACCACTTGGAAAGGTGTAACTCAAGGAAAGAGCAAGTTCGGGGAGAGGGGCGTCTGTGATGTCAGGCCAGCCAGGCTCTCCCGAACATTCGCAGCCAGGAGACATGCCCCACAGTCAGTCTGGCAAAACATCCCTGGGGCCTGGCCAAGGGTTCTGATTGCAAGCAAACAGGGAGTACAAGACGGGGCCGGGATCGCCGCAGAGCACAGGCTCAAGAACAGATCGTTTTGGCAAAGCCTCTTTGGCCTACTGGGCCCTTAGAGCCTAGCCAGCGATACTTCAGCGGCTGGCTGCTGGTACCGCCTGTCAAGATGGGAAAGGCTGGGCGCTCCAGCCAGCACCTCTCCTACCCCCTATCCTATCCCATAAGGAGGAGAGAGTCTTCGGGGGGCTGGGTGGGACACAGGGCTACAGGTGCCATAGAGAACTTGAAAACCGTCCCAGACATTCAGCACAGCACAGGCTGCCTGGGGATGGGTACCTGGCCGACACAGATGGATGAGGGGCACCTGGTGCCCAGCAGGGGGCCTCTACTCCAAAGTGCGTCCCAGCCCCCACAGCAGCCTGAAGGCAGCCCCTGAAGGGGGGGCGATGCTCAGAGCAAAACTGCCCTCCAGTACTCCCCCCACCAAGTCACAGCACACACATGAAAGAGAAAATCCTGCGCGCCTCAAGTTTCAGCAGTGACAGGTTAAAAGCAAAGAATCCATCCAGCCTCGCACACAGCCCCGCCACCGAGTCCTGCCGGCGATACTGCTCCACCTTCCAGATTGGCCTGTCAGTCAGGCTTTGGCATTATTGAAAGATCAAACTCTGTCCTGCCTGTTCATTACCTTAATCCTATTTTCTACATGGCTTTATTATCTGCTTGGGCTTCTCTAAGAAAGACAGCTACAGACAGTCGTCCTGTCCGTCCGTTTCCTCCCACCAAAAGCAGATGCCTCCATGAGGGGCTCTTTGCCTCCATCCCTGCACAGCGCAGGCTCCAAGCTCTGCTGAGGACAGGAGACATGCTCAAAGACGTCTGGCCCCTCTCCGCAGTGATGAGAGGAGTCTGGGGGCTAGGACAAGGCCAAGTGCTACACAGGACAGCCCTGCCACAGACTAGCCAGTAGGTGCAGTGGCTGCTGCTTGCCTGGCTCCAGGGAAAATGGAGACCACAGCTGTCTTGTGCCCATCTCATTTGGGTTCCTTCAGGATACAGACCCAGTGCTGGGGGTAGTGATCTAGGGATTTCGTATGAGCATGCCGTTCAAGAACTCTATGCTGCCATGGTGGGTGTCCAGAAGAAACCACACCGAGGCAACCACAGGCAGAAGAGGCCATTCAAAGATTACTCAAGATAAAACTGGGCCACAGGGGTGTATCCCCGCCCCCTGGCTTGTCCACCATCCTGGGTCCAGGCTAATGATGACACCAAGTATAAGGGCCAGTTACAAAACCACCTGACGCTGACTTTCAGCAGTAATACCCGTCTGTGGCCTGCAGTCTCAGTGTCATGAAGTCAGCAGATTCAACAGATTCACCTCCCCTTCCACTAGTCACCAGGCCACAGATAGCTGGAGGGCTGAAAAGTTGAGCAAACTCCAAGGTACAGATGTGGGAGTGGGAGGAGATAGCTTAGAGTAGTTGAATGCCCCCCCCCTCACCCCCAGGGAAAAGGCACAAAGAAGTCCCCAGATCACAGAGCTTACTAGAGCAGCAGTTAGCAGTCAGTCCTGGAATCCAGGTCTGTCTGGCCACACCACCTGTGCACCCTCTGTAGGCCCTCACAGCCTGAATCCGCACTCCAGAGAAGGGACTCCTGCCTCAGCCGACTCGAAATGAAAAAGTTGCCAGTGGCAAGAATCTAGCAGGTAGGAACAGTTTTCACATCTGAGACACTAAGGAACAAAGAAGCCCTTGGAAGTTTTAGTTATGCAAGCAACAATGACTACATTAACAAAATGGGCTACGTTAACAAAAGAGAAGATCTAGAGTAAGAGCGGTGACAGTGCCTGTCATCCATCAGTCCCCACCTGGTCCGTTTAGTACTCAGCTGTGAACTCTCCTTTTCAAGAGGCCTCAAACCAGATAAATTAGAAAAGTGTTCAGGTGCTATGCGGTCATGAAAGCAGTGTACAACTGATAGTGTCGGTCACCCACTCAGCTAGTCCTTACCACAAACCCTTCTTGAGTTTGTGTTCACCTTCCTCAATGTGTACTGGAAGAAAGTGGCTCTTTTCCGGGCCCTGAAGGCGAAGGCCACTCCAGATCCCTGTGAGGCTTTGGTTAGGGTGAGCAGTAAAACACAGTTTCCACAGTAAATATTAGGAATAGTCTGCCTGGGGGCTCCTGGGGAAGGCGTCCTCATCTTAAAAAGCAACTTCTGGCAGGAACATGTCCTCTTCCTACTCTCTTCAGGTGTTGCCTTGTGAGTTAGTGGAACTTTTGTAAACAAGTTTGAGGATAGGAGCAAAAGCCACTGGAACTAGGGTGGCAAAGGAGAAAGTTGAGGAAAAGATGGGTCCTCATGGTCTTATTGAACTACTGAACCCACCCAACCTCTGGACTCCTTGTTATTTAAGACACGAGTCCTCTATTATTTGAATTGCTTTGAATTAGGTCTTCATTACTGATAGCCCAAAGACCCTAACTGATCTACTGTGTTTGAGGGCAGCAAACTTATGGCCTGGAAATGTGAAGACCGTAGAGAGCCGGGCTCCTCCTTCAGAGGAGAGGTTCAACCTGGTTCTTGCCTAAGACCCCAACTCTGGAAAGCAGATCAACCCTCAGTGAAGGGCAGACATTCCAGCTCTCAGAGCTAGCCAAAGATGTTCAGTTCTGCTTGGAGAAGTAGTTCTTATCCCTGGTTTGATAGCTGGACGGTTGAATGGCCGTTAAAAAGAATGGTCTTTTTTTTTTTTTTGAGACTAGGTCCCGTGGAACCGCAGGCTCTCGTTGCCCGGGGTACCACAGACTCAAGCAATCCCCATATTCAGCTTCCCAGGTAGCGGAGATTACAGGTGCGCGCCACCACACCCAGCTATTTTTTGGAACTAGGTCTCGCTACGGGCCCCAGGCGGGACTCAAACCATGATCCCTAGCCCTGGCCGCTTCATAGGCAGAAGCTTACAGGCACGAGCCACCGTGCCCAGCCCCGTTTAAAGAGAATGCTACAGAGAAAACCATATTTAGCTAAAATATCTCATCTGTAATAAATATTTCTGAAAGGCTGATGATGGGTGGAGTTTTCAGGAGAAAAAAAAGTGGCTAATACTTTCTGGGGAGTTGGAGAGAAAGAAGACGACAAGCCAGAGCCACTGAGGCAGAAGATAGGCAAGACAATCACATCCTTGTCACTGTAAATTATGTCACAGAAACTGGAATGTGCACACTCGGGGCTGGGGAAGCATCCTTAGACGTCATACCAAAAGCACAATCACAAAGAGGAAAAATTGAGATAATTCTGACCTCATCCAAATTTACAACTTTTGCTCTGTAGCAGACCCTTTTAAGAGGCAAAAGAAATAAGCTACAGACTAAGAAAAGATACTTGCGAACCATATATCTGACAGGATATTAATTCCTGTGATAAAAAAATTCTCAAAACGCAGCAGTGAAAAAGCAAACACCACAGTGAGAAAATGGGTGGCATGAGCAGGTATCTCATCAAAGAGAAAATAAGAAGGCAAATAAGCACATGAAAAGTTGTTCAATATATTAGCTGTCGGAGAAATTCAAACCAGAACGAGACACCACACCTGACATAATAGTAAAATTAAAACAGTGACAATATACCAGATGCTGTTGAGTGTGTGAAGAAACTAGATGGCTCATACACTGGGGTCTGAATATACAGTGGTCAAGACACTCTGGAAAATAATTTGGCAAGTAAAAAACTAAACATATACTTATCAAATTACCCAGCAATTATACTCCTGGGCATTTAACTTTCAAAATTCCCTTATTTTAGAAAAATCATCTCTGCAGACAGGTGGGACTTTAAGAAACCATACAGTCAGCACTCCCCAGAGAAAGTGTCATAAATCCAAAATGTTGTTGTATATTCAACATGAAATTATTTACCTATCATAGCTTAGCATTACTTCAATTGTTTTCTAAGCTAACCTCAAACAATTCCACAGGCGAAGTCATCACAACAGAGGCTGTCATGGTGCAGGTCAGGGGTCCTTCCCAGCCTCTTCCTTGGCCACTCCTGGCTGGCAGAAGCAGGGGTGGGCTCAGCCCACTCTTTCCTTTGCCCCCCTGGGGCTCCAGCCCCACCCCCACTATAAGTCATGGTGAACTCAGGAAATCTCTTACCTGTTAAGGTCCCAGATTCTTAGAGGTGAGAAGTGCCCACAGCAGGCTGTCCCTGTCACAAAAGAGCTGCCAAACAAAAGGAGAGCAGAGTCAGATCTAGCTTGTCAGAACTTGTGGTGGAAATGGCTACACAATCGGACACACTATGCTCATTCTCCAGGGGATTGTGGGGGTAAGCCAGGATGAGGCGCAGCCAAGAGAAAAGCAACAGAGGAGCTAGGGGAAGACTGCTGGGGGCACGGAGGGCTGTCCCTCCCGGAGAACCCAGAAGTACAACCATGGCTGGACTTGCAGCATCTCGAGATGTGCAACTCAGGGCTTCTGTGGCCTGACTATTGAGCTCACAAAGCTACAGCCCCAGGAGGTCTCCTGGGAATAGGCTGTGCAGTGCTAGATGGTAACAGCCTGGGCAAAGTTAAGGGTGGCTGGAGGGCATCTGAGAGTTTTATGGGCTGGGGGATCTGGTGTTAAGGTATAAGCATATACAGTGTAAGCGCAGAGTAGGTGTAAAGGTGCCAAATTGAAAAAAAGCAAACTAAGGGAAATGCCAGTAGGAAAGGGTGAGATGGACAATACACCCGTGTGAGGATGGGGAGAAGGGACTGTGGGGAGCCAGGCAGCTGGGGCTAGGATGGCAGGAGGTAGAGTTCGGAGGGCAATGACAGATGTTGCAAAGAGGCAGGAAAGGGGAACAGTTCGACCACAGTTCTCAGAGTGTCTTACGTTATGTAACCCCCTAAAGAGTTCAACACAGACAATCTGCAGTTTCATCTGAAGTGGAGGCACAAGCCAGAGCGGAGGATCTGTGCAGAGCCCAGTGCTAGCCTAACACTTGAACCTAGAGCCAGCCAGGCCATTCCTTTGTTGGGTGACTTGGCAGGGGTGTGGAGGGGACGTCTGTAGGGATCCTGGGCTTGAAAGCCGAACTGGCAAGGAGAAAACTGAAAGCAGCTGTGCTGCGCAGGGGCCCTGGGGCAGAGGAAGGCAGGTCCTTACATGTCAGATGTAGGGGAGAGGAGGACTGGACATACTAATGACACGTTAGCAGTGTGGGGGCAGCAGCTCATCCGCCCGGGCCTTGCCCAGCACCTGTGGTCTCTGATCCCACGTGTGTAAGTGGGGAGACAGATTTCCGCAGAGAGGTTCTGAAGAAGCCAGTTGCTTTGGCTGGGGGGAGTTGGCCCACCAGCTGCTGATGAGGGAGATGTTGGGGCAGGCATTGGCTAAGTCACTGATTTACAGCCACAACTGCAGGCAAGGTGCAAGGCCACAGGAGCTCCCCTAGGGTTTCCCTGCTTTAAGCCAAGACCTCCTCCAGAGGCATGCGCCACCATTCCACAAACGCAAACGAGAGCGGTGTGCCAACACAGCCACCGCGCCATGCCCCAAGTGACTGCTAGCCTGGGAAGCTGTCACTGGACACTGACGCGTCAAACTACAAAGCCAGGAGGTGTTGCCTTCACTTCCCTCCCCCTGACATTTTTCTCTTGAGGGTAATCCATTAATAACTGGTAAAGCCAATTACCTTGGGTTGGAAACATAATAGCCACTTGGAAATCATTCGAGCAGGCAATTGGGCTCTCAGCTTTGGAGAAGTGGGGGCCAGGTGAGGGGCACCGGCACAGATATCTCTAAAGGAGGCCTGTGGCAGCCTACCACTGGCCACAGGCCGAAATTAGCGTCAAGGGAAGTCAAAAGAAAGAGAAAGAAAAAGAGAAAGAGATGGGAGGCACCTGGAACCTGGATCCGCGCCGACCTCCCATCCGGCTGGGGTGGGGATGAAACACCTTCCGCTGGGACTCCTGTCCCCTGGCCCGCCCGCCCATCCCTGGCCCTGTCCACCTGCCCCTCGGAGGACTGCCTCTCTCCATCATGCCCCACGAAGGCCTTTCTTATTTGCCTGGGTGTGACACCCAAAATGTTTCTTTCCCAAAGCTGCCCTTTCCCCTTGCCTGACTATGCGATGCAGGGAGTAGGTTCCCATAGCATTTATAAGAAATTAGGAGTTAAACCAAATTTTACACGCTGCAAAAAACCACGTAGGCAAAAACCAGTCAAGCAGATTTGGAGCCAGGTCCTGCCAACATTCACCAAGACTCACTCCCAAACCTAGGGAGCACCCAGGCCCCTGGAGTTAGAGAAGGCTGGCTACAGACACAGTTCTTCCACACCTCACACTGCCCCCCACTTGCAGCCATACTTGCTCCCCACCTCACCCCCTAACTCTCATGGACTTTAGGAAATATAAGGCCTTTTCATTCCCAGTTAGAGGAATGAAAAGGGAGCACCAAGGGTTAGTCCTGCCAGGGAAGAGGAACACGTGCTGCGGAGGAAGAGAAGGAATTCACTCCTCTGGGATACCCAAAGGCATGCATACCCCACAAGGAGTTCATGAGAAACTCTTGTTCCTGGTGTACAGAAGGGGAAGACAAAGTGACACCCTCACTTCCACCAGCAGCGCCCAGAGGCGGCCGCGGCATGCAGATGTTGCTGCCCAGCATGGCGGGCACCCAAGGAAATAGGGTGGGATTCATGCAGCACAGAAAGCCTCACACCCTTTAACCCCCACCAGGCAACTCAGTCCAAACGCAGTGCCCGCCTGCTTCACTGCCCAGTCCGGGCAGTGTCTTCAGCCAGACTCCCTCTACGCCCTCAGCCTGTCCAAAGCCAAGCCAGTGAAAGGCTTGCAACAAATACTTGATGATGAGCTCCTCCTGTGGCTCCACCGAAGGAACTGCTCAAAGAATCATGCCCATTCTAAGGGATTGGCTCTAATCTCATCGGAGAGTCTGTTGTTACTGGAAAAGCCAACTCTTCTCAGAAAGACAATTCAAACGGCTTTTGCCCTCAGTCCCATCCCTTTCTCTCAGGGACACCCCAGGTACAGGGACAGCAAACCTGCCCAGATAAGCAGAGGCCAAAGCTGGTGGCTCCCCATCCTTCCTGGGTCCCTAACAACACCTTGATCTGGCCTATAAGGGACACATGGTAATTTCGGGTTATCTGCCCATCTTATAATGAGCTCAGGCAACACCTATGTCACCTGTGTGCCCCAGTACCCAGCGCAGTGCTTGGCCCAGAAGGGGTGCTCAGTACAAATCTGCAGAACTGACTGAAAGGGCCTTCCAGAGTTTGAAGCCAATGAGGCTGGGAAAGTTAGACACTGTGGGTGATGGAAAGTTAGACACTGTGGGTGGGGGGTAGGGGCTCTGTTTCTTAAAAGAGTAATTCCCAAATCATCAGACTCAGACCAAATGACATACGTGACACAGTCATATATCACTGTGAAGTCCCCATAGGTACCACAATCAGATACTACATGAGAAATTCCAGTAGTACCTAAAAATGTGTACATACACACACACTCACTTTGCATAAATGCAAGCACTGTCATTCTGACTTCATAAACTCTTACCTTTTGGAGCCAGAAAGCCCTTTCCAAAAACCAGCTGTCACATGTGTTTGTCCCACCCCAGATCTTGCCCAGATCTGCAGACAAGCCTAGCATCCAGAGGTGAGCATCAGGCCCAAGAAATAGAAGCAGGAGCATTCACATCAGAGAAAGACTTAGAGAGTCTTAGGGTTCTTACTCACACTGAGGAACAGAAATTAACAACATATAGAAAAGAGGGCCAGGCGCAGTGATGTGTGTCTATAATGGGAGGCTGAGGCTAGGGAACATCTGCGTCCATGGGTTCGGACTACCCCTGGCAACATAGCAAGACCTAGTCTCTAAAAAAGAAAAAAAAAGACAAGAAAAGAGGAAGGTAAGAAGGGAAGTTAGTTGGGTGTGAGCAGGATGAAAGATTTAACTCTTGCTGCCTTTAGTTCAAGCCTCCTTAGTCATTTACTGAGCACTTAGTATGTACCAAGTTCTGAGCAAGTGTTTGAAAGGAAATATTCTATCTAATCTTCATAACCTATGCGTTAGGTACAACTTTCCTTATTTCACAGGTGAGGAAACTGAAGCACAGAGAGGTAGCATAACGTGTTCTAGTTTACACAGGAAACAGCAGACAAGAATGGAGCTTGAACCCGGCCAACCTTTATTCCAGGGTATTGGCCTGTAAGCCAATACCCAGGTCTCTCCCCAACACCTAGTATAATGCCTGACACATACACAAACGCTAGTTGAATGAATGAATGAATGAATGAATGAATGAATGAATGAATGAATGAATGAATGAATGAATGAATGAATGGACAAGTGAACAAATGACTCCACCTGGAAGAAGAAAGGAGAACCAAGTGACTCTGCGGAGGGGCGGCAGAAGTGGCATGCTCAGCAGCTGTGCCCCGTGGCTGGCCTGGAGCCGCCCAGCTGGCCCAGGCCCCAGCCGCCTCTGAGCTGGGGCTGACACACTTTGGCAAGGGAGGCCACCAGAGTTGTCACATCATTCACCAACATGCCCATCAAGTGTATTCAGTTCTCTTCAACCCGCATTGGCATTTTAATTACTGTTGGGTAAACTAATTTGTACAAATGAAGGCCGGGCTGCCTAATAGAATATGCAAGCTCCCTGACCTCTGACAGGCACTGACACGAGATACAAAGGCCGCCGAGGAAGGCTTTTTATCTGAGCCTTATTACTCTCTATTACTCCAATTAGTCAGGCTCCAGTGCTCCTAATTGGAGGAAAAATTGCAATTAAATCAATTTTTGATGGGCTGCAAGTGGGCTTCTGAACCGCCCTGCTTGTGAAACACTGATATTATAGCAGCAAAGGTCACAGGCTTCATTGGCACCTGGGGGCCCCCCGATTTCCCTCAGCCCCCCCCTAAAATGCCTCAAGGAAACCGCGGTCCCTCCACGGGCTCGGCCAGCAAGGGCAGGAAGGAGGGAGTCATTAGAACATGTCAGGTCTCATTGCTGCTGCCGCCATCTGCTAACCTGCGCCATTGACATCATTGCAGCGGCTGGTCCAGAAGCATGAATGCAGTGCGAAGGTCACACACACTCCCTCAGCAAGGAGAGCCCGGAGCAGCAGCGCAGCCACCGCACTACGAGGAAGGGGCCAGTGGAGTGGAAATGGGAGGGCAACTAAGTCAGGAAGAGGAGAGATTGGGGCAGGGGAAAGTGTGAGACAGCCAGTTGCCAAGTTCCAGGAAGCAGGGTCCCCCAGGCCACCCAGGGGAAGGGAAATCGAATTATTTAGGACCAGGAAAAATAGACCAAAAAAACCCCTCAATCTCTCTCTCGCAGATATCCCACCCAGAGCTGGGGAAATACGCCTTGAATGCTGTACACAGAGCAGAGGGCTGCGGGTCACCCACATTAGGGAAGGGGCAGGACGCGTGTGGGGCCTGCCATCCACAAACCTGCTGGGGAAAGGTGCCCAGGACCAAGGCCACAAGGTCAATGAGGAGAAAGTCCAATTTTGTTCATAGTTAAAGTTTATGAATAATGTTTAAGGAAAATAAAGTTTCATTTCACATAGCAACTGGCATGCCATTATCTCAAAGACATGATACAGACAGAAAATATAAATTTTAAAGAAGGTTGGCCAACTCCATGGGTAACTGAACCCAAACGGGTTAACATCCCTTGCCCTTCAAGGGGTCAAGACTGAAAACATGGTGAATAAATGATGGTCATTAAAACGACGTTCAACAACACAGGCAGGATGTTTATGATATGACACTATAAGGGAAAGAAAGTAGTTAATATAACTATTTTTTAAAAAATAACCTGTGTATAGATAAAGGGGAGTAGCAGGAAACATATTAAAATGTTAAGTGCAAGGCTGGGCATGATGGCGCGTGCCTTTAATCGCAGCCTATGGAGCGAGGCCAGGACTAGGAATTGCTTGAGTCCACGGGTTCAAGACCCGCCCGAGGCAACATAGCAAGACCTAGTCCCAAAAAACATATCTGTGTGTAGTGGTGCGCACCTGTAATCCCAGCTACCTGGGAAGCTGAGGCTGGAGATCACTTGAGTCAGTCTGTGGTACCCTGGGCAACGTGAGCCTACGGTTCCCCAAGAAAATAGCAAGACCTAGTCTCAAAAAAGAAAAGAAAATGCTAAGTGCAGCCAGGCATGGTGGGATGTGCCTATAAACCCAGCTATTTGGGAGGCTGAGACTAGGGATCACTTGGGGAACATAGTGAGACCTAGGTTCTAATAGAAAGGAAAAAAAAGCAACTAAGTGCAAATTGACCAGCAATTCTTTTTTTTTTTCAATTGCCTCTATTTTTCAAATCTACTTTGATGAGCATGTGCTGCCTTTTTTAAAGGAAAAACAAAATAGTTCCATCTTCTAAGAGAGAATACAACATAGCCAGACATTCCTGTTTACTGATTCATGGCCAAGAACAGGTGCACCAAGCAGGGTGGTGCCTCCTGGGCAGGTGTCAGCAATGGTGGCCTAGCATTCCTTGGGCTGAGGCTTTGGAATGACCACTAGCCTGAGGCAAGGACAGCAAACCCCAGGTCAGAAGGGAGGGGCTCCACTGACCTCTTTCTCCTAAATGGGCACTGGCCACCAGGAAATAAGACCAACTTCTAGGTCCGAAGGAATGGCCGAGGCTGGAACACCACTTCCAATCTCACACACATGCACGTACACACACACACACACACACACACCAGACCTCTCTCAGACCAAGTGTACCTTGACAGATTGGTACAAGCATTCACCTAAGCTGGAAGGATAGGCTGTGGACAAAGTGGAAGGATAGGCTGTGGACAAAGTATGAGCAGACTCCTACTGCTCATACTCCTACTGCAATCCCAACAAATAAGAGCCAGCAAAGCAAAGCAGGATGGTTGCTGCCCCATGGAGGACTGTAGTCCTACAGCCAGGAACAAGACATAAAGACAAAATGGGTCATTTTTCATTTGAAGCAAAGGTAAGAGGGCAGTCTGGCCAAGGAAACTGTGTAGCCTCTTCCCAAAAGCACCACTCCACTCAAGAAGCAGAAACACAGAGACTTAAGCAATGGCAAACTGGATAGAAGAATAATTCAGTACCTCAAAAACAAAACTCACAGTACAATGCAATAATATGTTCATTTTATCTATTAAATTTAACAAGATATTTTAGGGGCTGCAGTTTCTATACTCTACTTTCCATCTACACAAATCCATCTACATGGACTCAACACAAAAACTGCTTTGCTCACTCCTGAAAAGAGGAAATATGTTTCAGTGCCGGGGGAAAAATGACTGGGTCAGATTTCTGAGATACAACATTCATAAAGCTATGTGCCCAAAAAGGGGCATGGAAAAATAAGAGACCAGCAGGTCCAAAGACTCCACTAACATCCTAATAAAAACTAGCAGGGTTATTGTATGTACAACAGTGGAAAGGAGTGCAGGGTTAGGGTTACTAGCTCTACCAGTGTGATCCTGGGTGAGTTATTCAGCTTCTCTAAAATCCAGCTTCTCTATCTGTAAAGTAGAAATAATAGTTCCTAGGCATAGGCTTATAAAAATTATATGCTACTAGATACTAGCAGCAGCAGCACACACCCAGAGAGGTTAATTACTGTTAAACACCAGCTATCACCAAGTAAAATGTGATCAGAATTCCAGTCACAAAACAAGGACTAAGAAACTGTAAAATAACCAGGAAGAAACTAACAACAACAGCCTGTCAAATCACACCACATGAAAAATGATAAAAGTTTTACTAAAGGGCAGAACCACTGATGACTGAATAAGTAAGAAAAATATATCATGCTCCCGGATGAGAAGTCTTTTGAGATGATAAAATTGTCAGGTCGTCTCTAATTAATCTACAAGTTCAATATTGCCCCATCCAAATAAGAACTTTTACTTAGCCAATTCTAAAATTCATCTGGAAGAGGGAAAACATAAGCATAATAAGGTATTTTTTAAAAAGAACAATGAGAAAGAAGTTGCTCTATCAGATATCAAACATGCTACAATGATCTATATACTGTCCACACAGCAAGAGACAAAAAGGTCAGTGGATCTGAATAAAAAGCCCAAAGTGCCTTTTCATGAAGATGCACCAAGAGCAAAGGAAGCTCCTGCACTTCCCAAGCCCAAGCCAAAGCTCTGAAGACCAAGAAAGCAGTGGTGACAGGCATCCACGGCTGCACAAAAAAGAAGGCCCACATATCACATCACTTGTCCCCCACCTTTCAGCGGCCCAATACACTGTGGCTCTAAGGGCAACCCCCATGTCCAGGGAAGAGCATGCCCAGGAGAAGCAAGCCTGACCCTGTGCCATTATCGAGTTCCCACCAACCCCTGAGCCAGCTGTGAGAAAGACATCAGCCCCTTGGTGCTGGTGGTGAATGTCCAGGTCAATAAGCCCCAGATCACCTGGGCTTTATGACACTGACGCTGCCTCAGTCAGCGCCCTGATCAGACCTGGGGGAGAAAAGATGTGCATTTGCCTGGCTCCTGACAATGATGTTGCCAATACTACTGGGATCCTCCAGAGGTCAGCTTGCTAATTCTAAATATAGTTTCTTCTCAAGAGGGGAAAAAAAAAAAATCCAAAGTCATACCCATAAATTTGGAGGGAATAAGTAAAGCCTAACTGGTCTTTAACAGCAGTATATGAAGAATAAGCTAATCAGTAAATGGTATAGAGACGCAAATACACATTTGGGAAAGTAAAATAGTAAGCCCTACTTCACAGCAGACATAACTCCATATAGACTAGGGAGATAAAATCATTTTTAATTATATGAAGACTGTAAATGTTTTAGAAAAAAATGAAACAATCATTTATAGTCTTGGAGCAAATAAGACATTCTTAAGACAAAATAAAACTCTAAGTCATAAAGGTAAAGATGACAGTTAAACAAAAACTTTGATGCAAAAGAAGGCAGTGTAAACAAGAGGCTGATAGGAATTACAAACTATTTATGATAATCAAAAGATTAATATTTAGAACATATAAAAAGATCTTATGAATTAAAGGGGAAAAAGTTAAAATTTTCAATAGTTTATAGGAAAAAAATGCACTTTGTCAAAAAATATGAAGCTATGTGAAACCTATTAATCAAGAAATACAAATGAGAAAAATAGCACATATACTGCAAACACTTGTGTAGCTTTTATGGACATACTGTTCCAAGCACTTAATACAGGTTAGTTCTTTTACCCCTCAAAGCATTCCTATATATCTGATATTTTCCAGGTATAGTAATGAGAGTGTTGTTATACTTTAAAAGCATCACTGGTTTTTAAAAACATATTGAAAAATTTATTTATATGCATGATATTGACTTCAGAACAATATCGGAGGGAAGCATGTAGGGAATATTAAAGCAAAATTGGTCAGAAGTTGATAATTATGTATCTTTTGAAATTTTCCACAGTGAATCTTTTAAAGTTGCTATGAAGCATGTATTACCATAACCATCTCCCTTTTACAGAGGAGAAAACTGAGGAATAGAGATCACACAAATAGAGGGTAGGAGGACTCATGATTTGACCTCAGTTAGTTGGGCTCCAGAGTCCTGCTCTTCACCAATATTCTATTCCACATTCACTCCCAACTTCAGAATCATTTTTTATTCATCATAGAGAAAAAAAAGTGAAAAACAACAACAAAATACTTGATAGTGCCCAGGACTGTGAGAGTGTGAGAATATATATGTATTTGTCTGTACTGTTTGTGGGGCTTCAATCTGATACAGTACAACTGGAGGGCAATGTGGCAGCATTGGAAAACTTGTAAATGCACTCTCCCCTCTGCCCAACAAGTCTCTCCCAAGCATCTTTCCTAGCAAATGACCAGACATGCACACACAGGCAAGTATACAGACATCTCCAGAAGTGCTGTTTATCACAGCAACTACTGGAGCTAGCCCGTGCCCATCACTAGCAGGATGACTGGGTGAACTATGGTGCACTCATATTTTGCTTAACCAGAAGGCAACAGGAAAAGAATGTGGTAGAGCTATGTGCTCTGACAGCACAGGACCTCTGAGCCACAGGGGTTGAGGAAGAATTCAAATTAGAGAACAGAAGTATAATGTGAGCCTAAAACAAAGCAAAGCCATATACTTCTGTGTGTCTATTTATGTGCACATATAAATATACACATATAATTCATGACAAAATATGGTGTCTGACATGTGTTTCAAATGAAAAGATCTGCAGTGACACATAGCGGTTTCCCTATAAAAACAAGCAGGATGGGGGAGGGGCCAACTGGGAATAACAATATTGACTATGAAGTGGCCCAATGACAGGCTGCAGAATGGTTCTGAACATCACACAAACCACGCGGTTTCTGGGTCCTACCCTGGATCCAGCTGCCCTGCTCTGCAGAGACCCAAGTCCTGGAGAGCTTCAGGGTAGCTAAGGCCTGGCCTGGCTCCTAAGGTCTTTGAGAACATCAGTTTCAACCCTGCTCTAATCGTACTTCCCTACTAACCTATTTCAAACCACTCTGCAAAGAGGTCAACAAGCACATTCAAACAAGTGAGCTTCAGAACTTGACTGTGACCCCACCAGAAGCAAAGGCCACAGCTTACCCCACAACAGTGCCCTTAGGTATCAGGTACACAAATGGTTGTAGCTGCTACGGCTGTCCTGAAGCACAAAATACATTTCCAACTTCAAACCAAATAGCTTTTTTCATTACGTCTTTCATTTTGGTATTGAGGTAGTGGTCAGGCATAAGGCCTGGGCCACCAAACTGCTGGCACCTTCTCCTGGGCATAGGTGACCCATATGGTCTGGTGATTACTGGGGAAACTACAGTCAGACAATTCTGCTGTCTTTTCAGGTCTAATGAACATAAATGGCTGGCATCTGAATGCCAGAGTGGCAGGGGGAGCATAAGATGGGATAAGAAGCAAACCATCAACCATAGCTCCAAACAGAAGAAAGAGCTAGACTGAGAGCCACACAGATAAGCCAGGTATAAACTCAAGGTTATTTTAAAATTTGATTCTGCCGGGCACGGTGACACATGCCTTTAATCACAGCCTAAGTGAGGCAGAAGCTAGGAATCGCTTGAGACCGTGGGTTCAAGACCCGCCCAGGGCAACATAGTAAGACCTAGTCTCAAAAAATAGCTGGGTATGGTGGCGCACACCTGTAATCCCAGCTACTTGGGAAGCTGAGGCTGGGATTGCTTGAGTCTGTGGTACCCTGGGCAACGTGAGCCTGCGGTTCCCTGGGCAACAAAGCAAGACCTAGTCTCAAAATAAATAAATAAATAAATAAATAAATAAATAAATAAATAAAATAAAATTTGATTCTTTCTAAATATACCCATGTTAACAGGGGACTTGAGACTCAGACTTGATATGGGTAGAAGCATTGTTTTTATTTTTATTTATTTACTTATTTGTTTATTTATTCTAAGACTAGGTCTTAATATTTTTGCCTGTGGAACTGCAGGCTCACGTTGCCCGGGGTACCACAGACTCAAGCAATCCCCAGCCTCAATTCCCAGGTAGCTGGGATTACAGGCGCATGCCACCACGCTCAGCTATTTTTTGGGAACTAAGTCTCACTACGTTGCCCGAGTGGGACTCGAACTGCAATCACTGGTCCCCACTACGGCTTCCTAGGCTGCTGTTTACAGGCATGCGCCACCATGCCTGGAGTGCATTAACTGTTTTTAATACCAATGGAAAAGAGAGATGAAACAGGTCAAAGAGAAATCTATATGATCCATGAGTCTACAGTCCTTCACCCACTGTTACATTTAGGCCCAGTAGTAGAGTTCCTTAGTGTCTGGCCTGGCTGCTAATTTCATTCCCAGTGCTCCATAAACACCATGTTGGGCAGTTATTTTCATGTGACAAGCATCCAAGTACAATCAAGAATTTATCTCTCTGAAGAAATAAACAGGAGGAGAGTCCATCCACACTACCTACCACATGCCTTCCTCATCCAATAGCCTCATGACTCAGGCGGTGCATGAAGTAAAAGGCCCGCATCACTC
Source organism: Uropsilus gracilis (assembly GCA_004024945.1). Taxonomy (NCBI): domain Eukaryota; kingdom Metazoa; phylum Chordata; class Mammalia; order Eulipotyphla; family Talpidae; genus Uropsilus; species Uropsilus gracilis. The sequence continues at coordinate 4,358 of PVHY01009390.1, read as the reverse complement.
ACCAATGAAAGAAAAGTCCCAGAGGCTAAGTGTATGTTGATTCATAGACTCACTACCACCATCAGGTATTCCTGGATTACTCTCCTCCCATTAGGACAGAGGGAGAAGAGGACGTGAAGTTCAATGCTCCTCAGACCAGTTTGATTGTTATGGCTTATTCTAACATTACCCTGAAAGCTATAGTAGGAGAGGTGTTAAGGAGAGGCAAGGGGTTTCACAGTTGTTAAGTTATAAATTATACACAGTAGGGTTATAGAAGCAGGATCCACGGTCATGAAAAAGGACTGAGCATCCATGTACACAGTGAAAACTAGTCCTAAAGAAAGAGGGCTCCACTGTAGAGGAAGGCTGGCACAAACCTTGGTGTGCAAATCTAATCAATAACGCCCATGCTGACTCCTTCCCTGTGATGATGGACGGGCCCCAGGGTCCTCTCACTGGTTCCAGAGTAAGGCTCTCACTATTGGAGAAGTAGAAAGTCAGAAGCCTGGAAATAGCAGGATAGTGACGGTCTGAGGTCCTTTTCTGCCAGGCTTGCAGAACAGGGTCTTTCAAGAAGGCAAAGTTCTAAGGCACTTCCTGTTTCCAGGTTAGTTAGCAGCACCAGAAGTCTTGGCTTTGAACTTGGTTCCTCTTCAGGATTTCTTGCCCTCTCCACAATGGCACTAAGCTGAGAGGCACCCTGTTCTGTGAGGTAATGTGTGCTCCTAGAATCTAAGTCAGGCTGCCTGCTAGCCATTTTCCTCTTGAAGAAGCCCAGTCAGGTCAGGTCTGTCGCATCCCAGGCCTCAACTAGTCTTTCTCTGCCCTGCTGGGAGGGTGACTGATTTATACCTCATAGGTCTGCAGTCAGGTTCATTCCCCTGTGCATATCACATTAGGGAAAGTGGCAGGTTTTCTAAGGACACCATCAGCAGCTTACAAAAAAAGTCTCTAGGGAGGGTAAATCCCTGGGATCGCAATGATGTGAAATTTATATATAAATAAATTTAAAAATTAAAAAAAAAAGTCTCTAATTAGTGGACCAGTACTAAAGTGAGGAGATTACAGGCTACAGTGTCACAGGTTCCTCCAGGAACTTTCAGAGCTGAGAGCTAAAGCTCTCAGCCCAGTCACCATCCAGGTATCTGTCTGTCTGCTCTATACTCTCCATCTACATACATGATTCCTGAGACTATCCATGATCTTATACACTCCCCATTCCTGGCCACAGTTAACTAATCAAAGGCCAGGTGGCTGCCCCAAGCAAGGTCAGTGTGTCTCTGCCCTAGGATTATTGGAAGCTAGTCAATCTCCATGACTTGAGCTATGAACTGCCAAATTCTGTTCTTGGCAGTCTCTGGAATCTGGGGAAAAGGAAGAAGTTGAGATGTAGGAAGTAACAGAAATAAGCACCCACAAAGGATAAAGTCCTGGTAGCACTGTGGCCCTGAGCCCAGCTGTATTTGTATCCTTAAACTTGGTTGCTCAGCTTTGCCCTTGGACTTCACAGGTCAAATACTCCATTTTACTAAAATTAGTGTGAATTTGACTTCTGTCACTTACAACCAACTTGTCCCAACTGCTACAGACACTCTGTTCAGTAGCTACTGGTCTCCTCACCCACCTGCATGTCCTTACTGACAGATGAGCAAAGGGCTACTCCAGGCACCTACTCGACACTGTGAGGCCTGGCTAAGACCAGACATCCTGATCATGTAAGCAGTGTAACCAACTGGTGAGTTTGCTAAGAAACCAGACAGAAAAAGGCAGACCAAGACTGGCCTGGAACTTCAGAAGGGGGAAGAAGCATTCCCTTATACCTAGCCCAAGGAAGAGGGCCAGGAGAAAAATCTCCTCTCCCTATAGGTCTGGACAAGAGCAGAGAGTAAGGGGTGTTGGAGTGTGGGGCTATAATTTCCAAGGAAGAAAGCCCTGATCTTCAGGGATTGGGCCTTTTGGATTCTTTTATGCAGACTAAGGAGAGCCTCGCTTGTTCTGGAAACCATGAGCTCACTCCAATGAGCAGAACTTGGGCCACTCTTAGACCTCCCTCCATTCTCAACCGCACGCCAGGCATGTGAGGGCTGGTAATCTGAAAGTATTTCCTCAGCGTTCCATCTGAATGGAGTTAGACACACAAATTAACTGTTAAGACAGGATTGAAAGCATAAGTGTTTGCTTCACTATGTTTCCTTTCTATGTGTTAGAAATGTTCCACAATTAAAAGTTTAAAAACCTGGGAAGCTGAGGTTGGGGATAGCTTGAGTCCGTGGTACCCTGGAAACATGAGCCCACGGTTCTACAGTCAAAAATAGTGAGACCTGGTCTCAAAAAAAAAAAAAGTTTAAAAACATGCCGGGCGGAGTGGTAATCCCAGCTATCCAGGAGACTGTAATCCCAGCTATCTGGGAGGCTGAGGCTAGGGATCACTTGAGTCCACGGGTTCGAAACTACCCCGGGCAATATAGCAAGACCTAGGTTCCCCCCCCCCAAAAAAAAGGAGAAAAGTTTTTTAAAAACACACATACACCAAATCAAACCTTTCACTTGCGGCAACATGGATGGAACTGGAGGGATAATGTTAAGCAAAATAAGTCAGAAGAAGGAGACAAATACCAGATGACGTGACTATAAAGTACTGAAACAAAGGAATAGATGAAACTGAACCAAAACAAGTCTTAGAGGCTGCAGTACCTAGGAGGAGAACAGGGATGAAGAGCAAGAGGGGCGAGGCTTTTGGGTGCTGTGGTGGTGGGTGTGAAAAGGTGTGCACCTATATCTCTCAGTTATATATAGTGTTGGAAACCAATGTCACTTGAAAAAAAAAAATTTAAGTCAAAACTTTTCAACTGCAAGAAATACCTTTATTGCAACTTTTTATTTCTTCCCCACCTTGACCCACTAAACATGGCCTGAAAACTGAGGGAAAAATAAATGTATGAGTACACTCAAATATTCCACCATTAAAATCCTCTGAGTGCGCCGAGTATGGTGGCACATGCCTGTAAACGGCAGCCTAGGAAGCTGCGGCTGGGGCCAAGGATCACGGTTTGAGTCCCTCCAGGGGCACAGGCACGTAGCGAGACCTAGTTCCAAAAAATAAAGCTGGGAGTGGTGGCACACACCTGTAATCCAAGCTACCTGGGAATCTGAGGCTGGGGATCGCTTGAGTCTATGGTATCCTGGGCAACGTGAGCCTGCGGTGCCAAAGGCAAAAATAGAAAGACCTAGTCTCAAAAGAAAAAGACCTACTCTCATCAAAAAAATGCAGAAAGTAATAGGTGGAAAAATCCATAGGTAGCATGTAACTTTTTTTCTTAAAACAAACAAAAAAACATATACTTAAAGCAGCACACCCCTCCCCCTCAAACCCTCTCATTTTCTTTTTTTAAATGAATCTGGCCCTAGGTCAGAAGACATTCAAATTCCTAAATCAGAAATTAGATGTGAGAAAACCAAGACTCATTTATGGAAAACCATATTCTGATTCATAAAATAAATACCACACATCATATAAAAAACCAAACTACATCACTAAATATTAAATAACTAGACACATGTCTATGTATCTATCGATAAACACACAGACAATTTGAAGCAAAACCTGATATTTGAACGTCAGGTTCTTCTAAAAATCCATCTCCTTACACGTAGTCACAGGTGGACCTGCCACAGAGAGAAGCCCCATCTTGCTCCTCCCCCACCTATACCACACACACCTCCTGAGCCCCCTGGATTCCAACCAGTGCTCCCTCTTCATCCAACCTCAGCTCCATGCTCCAGCTCAGGACGCTGTTAACAGCCCTCACATCCCTCTGCCAGTGTGTGGGCATCAAATTCTACCTCCGAAGGCTGCTTGGTAGGCAAATAACTTGGCATATTTGTTTTCTGGGAAAAGTCAACCCAGCGTTGTTTAACTTTACCTCTTTGGAACACTGGCATGGAAGCCAAACACATCATGAGCCACGGGATGTACTGGGGCCAGGGCAGTGCCTGACTCAAAGCCATGCCCACCCTCAGAGCCACCAGGCCCTCCCCTAAAGTACCAAGTCTTTGGGCAGGGTAGGGCATGGACCTATGCTACCTGTGATCTGTGTGCATGCAATGAATGCACACCTGTAAATAACCCAATTACAGACTTCTGATGGGGGAGTCAGCTCTCCCGGTTGTGCACTGTAGATAAGATCTTCCCAAGCAGGCCTCTCAGGAATTGGGAGTGAGGGCAGTGTCAAATAGAGACTCTTACCATAACCCTTGGATACCAAGAAAGTATGTGCCAGTACAGGCCCCTAATCCTTTCCACTGAGTCTCCATACCTCACCCCATCCAGGCAACATGGGGAAGGATGCTGTGGAGAAGAGTGTGCCCGCCCATCA
>PVHY01009389.1:35000-56727 GCA_004024945.1 Uropsilus gracilis | reverse complement strand
GCTGACCCAGACTGGCAGCATGTGTGCTAAATGCAGTTAAGGAATTTGCAGATTAGAACTCCGTGTTGGAGTTTGTTTTGCTGAGTTTAACTTGTGTCTGCAAGAGGCTGTGCAAAAGTTAGGCCTGAGAAGAAAGTGAACTTTGCTGGTTTGGCACCATGGAGTTCCTGCTACCTGAAGGTGACAAGGAGAAGACAGCATGGAAAACAACGAGGAGCATTCAAAGGAACATGTCTTCAAGCGTCTGGAGGTGGACTCTGTCTGGACATTGGTGAGAAGATCAGGACTGAGAGACTGAGGATATTTGGAGCAATCTGGGAAAGGACTTTGGACAATACTGAGAAAGGTTTTGGACAATGTTAAAGTATTCTGAGTCTTACATGTTTCTTTTGTAATTATTAGGATAATTAGAAATCACTTTGCTAGAAATAAATTAGTCTACACTGCACTGATAGTCTTACATTGGTTTGGTATTTTGGTTGAGAAGGCTGGGGATGGTGGTAAGAACCCACAAGTGGAAAGTTTAAATTGTGTTTTAAAGTTTTTCTTTTCTGCAGTTTTTGGAGCTGAAAGCAGAGAGCAGCTGGCTGGCTTTTGCATATCAATGGTAAAGGTGATCAGTGAAAATGCTAATGAAGAGTGTGTAGCTTGCTTTGTAGAGAGTAGCAGGCAGATAGCTGTATCCAGTTAAGTAAAGTCAGAAAGTCTCTTTATACCCTGTTTCACTTCGATGCGAGAGTCATCTTTGGTTACATTATTCAAACTAAAATAAGAAGCTTCCCCAAACCAGGAAAATATTTGCCCCAGAGTCTGAGCTGACTCTCCACTGATGGCTGGATACAGCTGGATACATACAGATCTGAACCTGGAAGGTGGAGTCCGGATCACCTACAGACCCACGGATCACCTACAGACACACTTAGTCGTGAAGAGGAAATTTTCGATTTGCTAAGCATTCTTTTCTGTGTTTACTGAAGTTTCCTGCTGGATTAGCTTTCCATGCGAAGCTTTCCTGTTACATCTGCATCTACTTCCAGTGTAAAGTGTCATTTCATCTGGCCTATTTCTTGGCCCCACAGTTCAATGCTTTGGAAAGGGTCCTGGTTACCATAGAGAATTTTTTAGACCTGGGATTCTTTTACATTCTGCTATTGTACTTACCCTTGAACCTCTGAGAGCAGCTAATTTCCAGAGTGTTAATCCATAATAGCTAAAGAACAAGAAGGCCACATCAGCTCCATGGTCCACAGCTCTATCCTCAATATTTAATATGCAGAAGCTTCAGTGGGTTCTGCCACCATCTCCTCTATTTCTACGACACCTGCCACTTTCTCAGAAAAACAGGCTTATGTTTCCTTTGGTCATTTTCTTTGCTTTTGACTAATCTGTGCTATTTTTAGTAGTAATTTCTCATAGTTTCTGGCCTATTCATAGTGCACACCTTCCCTATTTTCTAGTGAAGGTATTAATTTATCACTCTGCCTATCACTCTCTTTGTCCTTTTGTCATTGTAGTTGGTGTCTGGAAGTTGTTCTGCAAGATCATCACCTTCATTTACCCAGAAATCTGTCTTAATTAGGAGCTTCAGATTTCCATGTATTTAATCAACATTTACAGAGCACCCATGATGCCAGGCACATTCTAGGCACCAAGGAAACATCAGTGAAGAATGCAGACAAACAACGCTAGCAGCAGAGAAAGTAATAATTAATTTCTGTTGCTGATAGGAAATCAGAGTGTAGGTTAGAAGGTGGCATGTGACATAGAGAGGAGAGAGGTCAAAGGGCACCAGTATTGAAATTATCAGTTGGGGGGGATTTCCTTTGGGGGTGATAGCACTGAAGAAAAGGTGTTCCAGAGAACCATACCCCATAGGAGACACATGGATGTGCAGAGAGAGGTTTAGCATGGGTTTAGTTCATACCACCTAGGAGGTTGAAAATTCCGATGATCCACAGTCCACATATCAGAATTATCAAGCCTTTAGAGAGCTGGTGGTGGAGTTCCAGGCAAGCTCAGAGACCTGAGAACTGGCAGAGACTGTGCTGCTGATGTGGCTCTGAAGACCTGAAAACTGAAGACAGCTCAGTTTCAGTCTCCTGTCTTGAAACCAAGAGAGGAGAAGATGGTTGTCTCAGCTCTACCACTAGAGCAAGGTCACCTCTTCGGTGGGTTAGGTGATAGGGTGTAAGCTGCTAAGAGCCATCTACCCATTCAAATGCTAATCTCTTCCTGGAGTGCTCTGACATACACATCCAGAAATAATGTTTGCTGGACCCCCCTCAGTCAGGCAAGTGGACACATAAAATTAAACATATGATGCCGGGTGGGGTGGCATGCACCTGTAGTCCAAGCGCTGAGAGGCAAGAGGCCTGGGTTAGCTTGAATTTGCAGATTCGAGGTTACCCCAGGCAACATAGCAAGACCTGGTCCCAAAAAAGCTCCCAGGTGCAGTGGCAGGTGCCTGTAATGCCAGCTACCTGGGAGGCTGAGGCTTGGGATCTCTTGAGTCTGTGGGATCGGGACTATCCCAAACAACATAGTCTCAAAAAAAAAAAAAAATAGCTAGACCTAGTCTCTCCATGTCCTCACTGACAATTGTCACCAGTGTTTTTGATATAGGTCATCCTCACAGATATGAGGAAATATTTCATTGTGGTTTTGATTTGCATTTTATTAATAATACGTGATGTTGAGCATGTTAATATGTGCCTGCTGATCATCTGTATGTCTTCTCTGAGGAAAGTGTCTATTCAGATCTTCTGTGCCTCTTTTGTCTGTTTAATGTTGTGGTTGAGTTGTATGTATTTTCTGTGTACTTTGGATATTAGCCCTTTGCTGAATACAGGATGTACAAATATCTCCCCCAGTTTAGAAGGCTGACTTTTAGTTTTTGTGGTGGTTTCTGTCCCAGTACAAAAGCTTATCATTTAATGTGGCCCCATTTGTTTTCTTTTGTTTTTGTTTGCTGTTGATGTCATGCCCACAAAGACATCACCACCTGATTCTCATGCGCTGTCTAGGTGAGCACCACAATTTAAAATCTAAGCAATGACTTTAGGGACCACCAGCTGTTTACCAGGATTTCTGATTGCATACCTAAATTTTGATGTATATGCAAGAATGTAACCCTTAGTCCATTGCCTGTGTTTACTTCTATGGTTTCATGTATTATATCCAAGCCTTTAATTCACTTTGAATGACTTTTATGTGTGGTGTTAAATAACAATTTTGTTGCTTGGTTTTATATGTGACTCTCCAGGTTTCTTAATATCATTTCTTGAAATGGGTTTCCTTTTTTCATTGTATGGTCATGGGTCTTTTGTCATAAATGATCTGTCCATACCCATGTGGATTTACTTCTGTGTTCACAAGTGTATCTTTTTTTCTTTTTCTTTGTTTAAAGATTTGTGTGTGTTGTATTTTTTAATATTTATTTTTATTTGATTACACACATATTTTTAGTTAATTTATTCATTTATTTTTAACAATACAGGATTTCTTTTTTAATTAATTAATTATTACATCATTGTCAGTCCCAGGTTTCTCCCACCACCCTGTCACCCATGTGTCATCATCTAAATCTTTTGTGCTCATCCCTCCTCCACTTCCCCCCCACTGCTCTTGCTCTATGTTTCAGTTCTCCTGACAGTTTTACATTTTTCTTATCTTTTTGTTTGTTTTTCCTATATCCTTCATATAAGTGATACTATCAAGCATTTCTTTTTTTCTTTCTGTTTTATTTCTATTAGCATGATTATTTCTAGCTCCATCCATGTTGCTATGAATGACATTTGTCTTTTTTGACTGATGAATATTCTGTGTGATTGCATGCACACATATATACACACACACGCACACACACACATATAAAAACATCATTATACTTCCCAGGGTTCTTCCATCACCTTGTCCCCTGTGAAGCACCATCTCATTCTCTCATGCCCCTCCCTCCCCAGATATCACCCCTTCCCCCCACTCTTGCTCCATGCTTCAGTGCTGTTGACAGTTTTAAATATTTTTTATTTGTTCTTTTCTTTGCTTGTTTTCCCTATGCCCTGCTTATTGGTGAGATCATCCCACATTTCTCTTTTTTTTCTGGCTTATTTCTGAATATGACTCATTCTAGGTCCATCCATACTATCAAACATGCCCCAAATTTGTCACTTTTAATTGCCGAGTAGTATTCCATTGTGTACTGCAATTCTATTAACCTGTATACCTGTTTTTGTGCCAATATCATATTGTTTGATTTCTATCTCTTTGTAGTATAGTTTGAAGTCTGGGATTATAATACTCCATTTTTATTCTTTTTTCTCAGGATTGCTATGAGCACCCACGTTCACTAAACACTAAGCAATCTAACTGCCCATCTGTGGATGGTTAAATCAAGAAGTGATGTATATAAATTCAGTAGAATACTATCTAGCAACTTAAAAAAAATAAATGCTTGTCTTTTGCAACAGCATGGATTGAACTTGAATTGATTATACTAAGCAAAATAATTTGGGATGTGAAAGATAAATACTGGACGATTTCATTCAGGAGAATAAGAATAAAGGGAGTGAACAAACATAACACAATAACTACAGCAGACTGGGGGAAAATGGCAGTTACTGGGGGCAAGGAAAGGCAAGGCTGCAGGAACAGCTGGCAGGGGTCAATCTGACCATGACCAGTGGTGCCAGCTCTGTGGTCATGGGGCAGAGTGGGAGACACATTTTAAGGTCAGCATAGTACTGACCTTAGCGTTGGTTTTCCATAGCATTGAAAAATCAATGGTCGATCAATGAAGTTTTTACTAAAAAAATAACCATCGTGTAGAAGTGCGTAATCGGTCATGGAGGACTCTGAGGGAAGATGGTCCAGACACAGGTTTGAGGCAGGCTGGGATTGTCCAAGACTAGTCAAGAGTGCCACTGGGGCTGGGAAGTTGGAGTGTGCAGTCTGGCTGTGGGGAGCCTCCACCATTGCACAGGAACTGTGGGAGTGGGGAGTCATGGAGGATGTTGAAGAGAGGAAGGACATCACCAACTCAACATTACAGGATCACTCTGGCTGCAACACAAACACAGAATTGCAGGGATGGAACCAGAACTCCAGGAACCCACCTGATGGCTCCTCAAAACTCATGACATGCAGAAAGAAAAGAAGGAACACTTGATAGTCTCACTTATATGAGGGATACAAGGAAAACAAACAAACTGACAAGAAAAATTTAAAAGTGCCAACAAAAGTGAAGCATAGAGCAAGAGAAGGGGAGGAGGGTAAAATGAGGGGGCAGAAGAGATTAAGGTGGCTCACGGGTGATAAGATGATGGGAGATCCTCAGGATAGACAATGATATAATATATATGTGTATATATGTATATATATGTATATATGTGCAGTCAATTAAAAATTAATAAAATAATAAATAAACATTGAAAAAAAATCACTGACATAACTTTAAATCTTGGGATTCACTGGGAAGCTGTGAAAACACACAGGCCAAGGCCACACCGAGACCAAGTGGGTCAGCCAGGCCCCTGCACAGGGAGAAGGCCCAGGCTCACGCTCTGAGCGGCACCTCTTCGCATCTGCTTGTGTCAGTGACACGCACTGGGCACACCTTAGAGATGGGTCAATCCATGACGTTTCTGTTTTACCAAACCAGGAGCTCAGAACCGGTGTGGGGGTACATGGCCTTCCCAGCCTGAAACTCAGAGCGGGGGCTTCTGCCGGGTCCCCCGAAACAGCTTTGGAGCAAACGCCTCACCACTGATTTAAGCGAAAACTAATCAAGACAGCCACTTTCTAAGAAGTGAGATTGGATGTTTACCGCAGCACTATTTATAATTGTGAGGACATGGAAGCAACCTAAGTGCCCCAAAACAGATGAACGGATGAAAAAATTGTGGTATATATACACGATGGAATATTACTCATCAATTATGAATGACAAATTCGACGACTTTATGACAACATGGATATACTTAGAAGGAATCATACTAGCAGAAGCAAGTCAAAAAGAGAAAGACAGAAGTCAAATGGTTTCACTAATATATGGGACATAATGAAAAAAAGTAAACAAAAGCCATGAGGAAAAGACAAAACAAGCTAAGCACCAGACTGAAGCACACAACTATGGGCAGGAGGGAAAGGGGGGGATGGGAGGGGAGGGTGGGGGGTAAATCCCTGGGATTGCAATGATGTGAATTTTATATATAAATAAATTTAAAAAAAAAGATTCATCAAGGAGAAACTTAAAAATAAAAAAGAAGAAGTGAGATGGCAGCCTTTTCCTTTTCCTAGGAAAATACAATGGATTGCCTCGGGCTTGAGTGCAGGGAGCTGTGACGCTCAGGGCCCTGTGACTTGTCTCCGCTAAGACACAGAGATTGCATAGCCAGACTGTGGGCTGCCTCATTTTCCCCAAAGAGACAGTCATGGCCTCAGCTCACTGGCCTGAGAGGGGCCAACCTCCACCCCCCTCCTTGACCCCGCCCCCTCCCCCTGGGGTTGCCCCAGAGAGCTCCCAGCTGCTCTTTCCACCTGCTCCCCCACGATGCACCCTTTTGTGAAATCTCAGCTGAGGTCATCTGTTGGGTTCATCCCAAGGTCAGGCTCATCCCTTAGGAATGCAGGCCCTTTGCAGAGGTCCTCCCTTGCCATCCGGCCTCTGGCTGGTCCTCACCAGCCCCGTCGAGTGGCTGCGGCTGCAGGAAGATGTCACACAGCCAGGTGTCTGCAACTACCCTCACGGGAGGGGGGGGGGTTGGCTGCCTTCCAGCCCCCAGCTGCCTCTCCCGGGGCCTGGATTCCCACGTGCTCAGGATGGAAAGAAAAACCGCTTTCTCAGCTCATGGCTAAGGGCGCCACCTCCAGCTCTGCAGGGAGGGGTGGGGTGTCCACCCGCTGACCAGCCCAGAGACTGGCCCGAGGCAGCGCCTCAGATTTGCCATTTTGTTTGTTTGCTTATTTATTTATTTAGACTAGGTCTTGCTGTTTTTGCCTGTGGAACCGTAGGCTCTTGTTGCCCGGGTACCACAGACTCAAGTAATCCCCAGCCTCAGCTTTCCAGGTAGCTGGGATTACAGGTGCATGCCACCACACCCAGCTATTTTTTTGGAACTAGGTCTCGCTACGGGCCCCAGGCGGGACTCGAACCGCAATCCCTAGCCCCGACCGCTTCATAGGCTGAAGCTTACAGGCGTGAGCCATCATGCCCGGTTCAAGATTTTTATTTCATTTAGAAAGACCTGCGCTCATGGCCCAGGCAACTGGCGCTCACTGAAGCTTGACTCAGTCATGAAGATACTTTTGAGTTTCAACAGGTCTGAATCAGCTCAGGCATCTGAATCTGCTTTTTGAGCTACTCATTTTGCAAACTTGAAATGCAGATCCAGAAAAAATGTGGCATTTAGATTGAGATGCATGGTCAGATTTTGAAGACTTTACAGCCAGTAAGACACAAAATCTCTCCATGATTTTTTTTACTGATTACCTGTGGAAGTGATCATAGTTTTGATGGGTTGGAGTAAATGAACATTATTTAATTGCAAATTAACTGCATCTGTCTCTTTTTTGTCGTTGCTAAGGCGGTTATTCCGAGGAGTAATGAATCCAGACTAACCTTCGCTAACTTAAGACTCCTAGGAGGCTCAACTTTGTTGAGGCTGAGGACATCCCTCTGTCCCTTAGCAGGTAAAGATGGACTAAGACCATTCTATTCTAGACCACAAAGCAGGTCAAGAATAAACTAACTCAGCCAGGCACAGGGGCACATGCCTTTAATCTCAGCCTAGGAAGGGAGGCCGAGGCTTGAGTCCATGGGTTCGAGACCCACTCCAAGCAACACAGCAAGTACCTAGTCTCAAAAAAATAGCTGGACGTGGTGGCATGTACCTGTAATCCCAACTACCAGGGAGGCTGAGGCTGGGGATCACCTGAGTCCACCGGATCCCAGGTCCAATCGGGATCTGAACTACTCAGATCTGACCCAGGATTGGGACTACCCCAGGCAACATAGTGAGACGTAGTCTCAAAAAAAAAAAAAAGAAGTCAATTCAGAGCTAAGAAATTCCGTCTTTAGATAGGAACACCTACTCCCACCCCCAGATAAATGATGCTGGCTTCCAATGCCCATGAGGGTGGTGGGTGTTTGTTCTGGGGCAGAGTCTCCCTCAAGGCATGAAGAATGACAAGGACTGCCATCATGTGTTTGTGCATTCCCAAGTGCCTTTCAGTTGGGTATGTGCCTGCTAACAGCAGACTCATGCTGAACACTTTAAGGTTCATACATTTGCTTATTTATCCCTTACTTGGGACATTAAAAGCTTAATTGATGGAATACTTAAGTAGGATTTCAACATTTTAGTAAAACTTGAGAAAACCTCTTGGCAAGTGTTCTCCATCTCTGCAATTCTCTTGCACTCAGTCCATCGTGTCCTACGTGCTCATCTTCTGAGCTAGCATCATGGCAGAGCTGCCCTGGCTGATGGAGCCATGTAGCATCTCATGGCATGAATATACTTGATTTTCTCATTTTTCATTTTCATTCACATTACAAGTAATGCTGTACTGAACTTTCTTTACCTGTGTCTTTTTAAACATGAGTGACTCTTATTTGGATTCCTTAAAGTGAAGTAGATGACCAAATGTTGTCATATTTTAATTTTGATAGCCCCTTAAATATAATATCAATGCATACCTGAATGAGAATAAAGAGTTCATTCACAAACAAAATGACAAGAATTTAAAGCTAATGTTCAGCAATTGGGGGGTTTGGGAATGGCACAAAAGATTAAGAGACAGAGCACGGTGATAAGGTGGTAGGAGAACTCTGGGGTAGATAATGATGTAAAAAAAATTCTCCTGCGATGAAATTAAAAAAAAGTTAATTTCCCAACATCCTCACCAACAGTTTACCAGCCCTTTTTTTCCCCATCTGAATAGGTTTTTATTAGTGACTCAGAGCAGATTGCCGTGACTCCTAGTGAAATTGAGAGACTCTATATCCCCTAACTGTATATAGCTTATCAATTATTTATTACAATTTTTGCTTGATTTTGTTTTAATGTTGTTCACCTTTTTTTTGGCATGGAAAGTTATGTACTTGATCTTAAGATTTTGGCTGCATAAATTTAGCAGGTATTTTATTTCAAATGATCACAAGTTTCTTTTTTTAATTTATTTTTGTGGAAAGATAATACCAATGCAGAGAAATATGCAAATCAAAAGTATAAAACAATCAATTAGTGTCAAGTGTGAGCACACAACCCCAGGCCAGGTGAAGAAAAAACATTTTACACAACCCGGAAGCCTTTCTCATACACTTTCCATCACTAGCGCTACTCTCTTCACTCAAAGATAATGATTTGAAGCAACAATAACTATCAAATGATGAACTATTGGTCTTGAAAAAAAAATAGACGGAAGCACACAGAATCTGTTTCTCTGTGTCATCTTTGCTGTCTTTGGTCTGAACCTTGTGAGACCATGCCCCTTGTGCTACGTAGCTGTCACTCCTCATTTTCTCTGCTGCGTGAGACAGCCCTTCACAAGGACACCCTATTTTACTTGCCTGTTTTACTGTGGATGGACACTGGGTTAGTCTTTTATTGTCAGAGTTTTGCTTTTGTAAATAACACTACTAGGAACATCCATGCTTATATCTTTTCAGCATTCCCATGTGCATTTCAGTGGGTATATGCCAAACGTGGCCTTGCAGCATCAAAAGGTAAAGATAATATCAGTTGTTTAAAACAGGTGCCTCAGGCCGGGCACGGTAGTGCACACCTTTAATCCCAGCTTAGGAAAAAAGACCGAGACTAGGAGTCGCTCGAGTCCACTGGTTTGAGACCCACCCGGGACACACATAGCAAGATCTAGTCTCAAAAAACAGTGGGTGTGGTGGCGCATGCCTATAATCCCAGCTACCTGGGAGGCTGAGGTTGGGGATCGCTTGAGTCCAGGGTACCCCGGGCAACAAGCAGGTGGGTGCCTCCGTTTATGTCAGCCAGGTTAGCATTTCTGTTGCTTCACACCCTCCTTGACGATTGGTACAATAAATTTTAAAAATTTTAGCCCTTCTGGTGGGTCTATAATGATAATGCATCTTGTTCAGATGTATGCTTCTCAGATGAGCTGTGAGGTTTGATCCTTTTTCATGCTTACATAAATATTTTGGGCATCTTCTATTACAAAGTGTGGCCACCCCACATATACTTTCTGGTCTGCACAGGAGGTGGGCAAGTTCCACCCACTGTGATTCCTGGGCTCCTAGCACTGCTGTCAATGCACCTGCCTCCCTAAGGCCCACTGAGTCCTTTGTCCCGGGATTTCAGCCAGCCCAGCTGCCACCCTCAGATAGGGGGATGGAGCCTGAGGTGTGGGCATCCCATATGGGCTTACTGGTCTGTGCAGGAGGTGGGGAAAGCCCTGCTGGACCATGGGCGGTGGGGGGAAGGACTAAACCCCTCTGATTTACTCCCTCTCCCACCAGTCCTTATCTGGAACAAGAAAGCCACAGATAATCCAATAGAAGATACAGATGAGGTGAAGGATAGGATTAAAAGCCCTGGACACACACTTCCCCTGGGTAGGACCCAAAAAAGCTTGGGCAGAACCATGAAACACAGGACTGCAAGACCAGTGTAAAGACAACCTATCAAGATTACTCCAACACCGTCACCTGGGCCTAGGAGCTGGAATTCTGGCTCAGAGAAGCCTCCAACAAAAGTAAGACACACCTCCACTGAACAGTGGGAGGAAGGCCACAGAAATATGGCAGCTGCCTGACAGTTAAGTGGCAAACCATGATCATGGAGACCAACAAAACCAAGCAGTTGACATCTGTATCCTCCAAGGAACTCCCCACAAGATGAAGGAGAGGAACCAGGCTCTCTAAAGTCTGAGGCCAGAACTATGAGATGGAAAAACAAACAAACAAACAAACAAACAAACAACAAAAAAAGGGACTGAGAATAGAAAGGTGCAGACATCTTGCAAGAAGGATCAGGCACTGATGGGCTCCAAATCAACTCAGACTGGCTGCCCAGTGCAAGTTAAGACTGAAAATCTGAGCAGCTTGGTTCACTGTGCCCCAGGAACACAGGTCCTCACCCCAGGTAAGGACATTGCTCCAGAAAAAGAAACTATACATGGACTGAAAAGAAGGGTTAAACATGGATCAGTAAGCAGTAATGAGGAAAAGAAGTGAGTGCGGGGGAGGGGCTGAGGGAAAGGGGGGCATAACCAAGGGGAAAAACAACCATACAAAGATGACTGAAGGTGTATGATACAAAAGCAATTTAAAAAAAAAAAAATGCCTTTTTGAATGTCTCAAGTATCTGTTGGAAGACTGGTCAGTCAGGGTCCACTGTGGAGAAAGGTACATCGCATCCAATAATTTGCACAAAGATAATTTCTTGCTGGTATTTGTTGAGCAAGGAGTGGTTAACAACAGGAAGGGGTCAGAGACCTCTAAGGTGTAAGCAGCTACAAAGTGACTTTCTCCTACAAGGAGAACAAGGAAGTGACCTGTAACTTAGGAAGGGCACATCTCCTAGAAAGAGGCTGAGAGTTTTCTCTAAGATGACCCTGCTGCTACAGAAGTAGGCCACACGTTTCTGTGATGAAGGTGAGGTTTTCCAAGGCCACCCTGGAGTTAAAGAAACTCCCTCCACTGCCGGGAGAAGCCAAAACCCACACCCCATCCCAGTATACCCAGTAAGGAGCTCCAGGAGAGAGTAAGACCAGAGAGGCCCCTCTCAGTTAGCCAGAAAATTGGAAATAGGGTTTGCTGAATCCTGTCCAGTGTCACAAAGTAGAGGAAGGTAGGGTGAATTTAGAACCAAGAGGCAGTTCTTGTTATTTTGTACTATGTGTCATTTTATATTGATTTGTAGAAGTTCTTTACATATTCTGGCAACAGCTAGTTTTTCACTCATGGTGCAAATGCATTCTCACACTCTGTGACACATCTTTAGTCTCCTTATAATGTCTTTTATCAACAAACACTTGATGCAGTTTAATCTATCAATCTGTTTCTACAGTAATCCTCCTGATATCTCATTTAAGAAGTCTAGGTGACCCTCAGGCTATATGAATATTCTGCATGGTTTTCTTTAGATGTTCTGTTGTTTTCTGTTATATATATATATATATATATATATATATTTATATATATATACACACACTCAGCGTTCACACACACACACTCAGAGTTCTCTCTCTCTATATATATATTATACATACATATAGTATAACAATCTTTCCACTTTCTTTGAAATAAGTATCTTGATTATGCTACACTCTACATTTTCATTAAAATTTAAATCGTCAATTTTCTAAAAAAAATTCTATTGTTTTTATTGGGTTACATTAAAAATAGAGATGATTAGACATAGCTCAAGTCTTGGACCTTTCACTTATGAACGCAGTATATAGACCCATTTATTTAAATCTTTATTCTTTAAAGGACATCTTCCAAAGGAGTTGATATTTGCATTTATACAGAAAAGCCTGCTACACATTTCATTTGATTTAGTCTTAGAATGTGGAAACTTAAGGCTATTTTGAATAATTTTTTTGCTTTTAATTTCTGTCTATTGCTGATAAATATAAATAATTGTACTCATGGTGATTTCAAAATTTCCATGTAGCAAAGTCTGATTATTCTTTTGTGTTCATCATTTCTGAGTTTTCTCTATTGCTTTGAAAGATCCTGCTTAACCAAACATATAAAAATAGTCTAAATTTTATTCTTTTACTTTTAGAATTTTGTTTTTAAATGTGTAGCTTCTAAATCACTTGCATTTAGCGTTAATGAAATAAAGATCGTTTTATTTTTATAATACTCAATTTTCACATACACCCACGAGTCAGTTTCCAGACTCTATTCTTTTACTGATATTTTTCTTTTCCTATGTAATAATATGCTGTAATTACTATATTTAAAATTTACTTTAATTATTCTATATAATGGCATATCTTAATAATATAAATCCCTCACTATTTTCCCCCCAAATTTTCTAGACTGTTTTATCTTCGCATGAGCATTAGAATAACTTTGTCAGATTCTATATGTGGCTGTTGATTACAAATGAAGTGAATTAATTTATTAATTTGGAAAGAACTGACATTTTCAGAGTGTTGAGTCTTATGGGAACATAATATGCCAATTCATTCATTGAGGTTTCTTTTATGTTTCCTAGAAACACTTATGGATCTTTCTGTTCATTTTCCCCTGAGGTTCTAAACAGAAACACATCAACCTAGTCTAAAAATTAAAATTTATGTACAAAGTCCACCCAAAACTTACTCCCCTCTCAACCTTTGCACTTCTGAGAAATTAGTATTAGTTTCCGGTTTATCCTCACAACATCTTTTTAAAACAAAAAGGCACAAGTACGGTTATCTCTTTTGGAATCCCCTCACCTTCCTTACCAAAAAGTCGTTTACTCAACACATTATTTTGTGCTTTGTTTTTTGTCCTCTGGTTTTTACCACAGCTTCCTTGTTCCTTTTCCTTGTTTCATACTATTCCATTTGTGTGGGTGTGAGATGACTTGTTTCAGCTGCTCCCTTAAGCATCTACCATCTGTTTTAAAGGTCCTCCTCTTCCAAGCTTTCATCCTATGAAAATCTTTGTAAATGTATCATTTCCTTTATGTGTAGGTATATCGGTGGGACAAATCCCCAACAGAGAGGTGGTTCATTCATTGAACCTAGTGATTTTTCACTTTGATAAATATTGCCAAATTACCTTTACATAGTGGCATTATTTTGCCCAGAAACAGCAATGCTCAAGGTTGTTTTCCCTCTCTAATTGTGAATCTTCTCAAAATGTTGGATTTCCCACTCTGATATGTTAAAGTGAGTGTCTTGGGGCAGTTCTAACTTGCATTTCTCTTGCTGTGAGTGGATGTGGCCATATTTTCACATTTCATGCTTACCTGTGTCTCTATGCTCTGCTGTACTGGTCTACTTTCAACAGCGCTTCATGCAGGCTTTTCTTCCCTGGAACTGAGCTCTCATCCAGTCCTCACAACCATTAATGAGGTCCTGGAACATCCACTTTTCAGGTGAGGCAGGGCAGCATACAGAATTTGGACAACTTGTCCAAGATCACACAAATCGCTTGGTTGCAAGACTGGGATCTGATTTCCTTTTGTTTGACCCCCAAAGCACCCTTTCCATTATGTCAACTTGTGATCTGATAATTGAGTCTCCATCCAGGTCAGAGGTAGGCTCCTCTTGAATGTGTCTGGTGACATGAGAGTGTCAATCTCATTTTCTTTTTTCTTATGTGATGAAATGCACGCCACATCAAATGCCTATTTTACAGTGTACGGCCAGGGGCATTTAGCACATCCACACTCATATGCAACCTTCTTAATCCTCCTTGTCCAGAACTTCATGTTCCAAACTGAAAGTCTGTACCCACTAAACAACTCTCATTCCCCTTCCCCAGTCCCTGGCAACTTCCATTTTTTCTGTCTCTGAACTTGACTGCTCCAGGTACCTTTGTATGCGGAATCATGCACATCTGGTCCCCAGTTCATCCATGTAGTAGTAACATGTAGTAACAGAATAATATTCCATTGCCTGTATCACATTGTGTTTATTCATCTGTTCATCTGTTGGGTTGTTTTGAGTGTTGGGAACAATCCTGCAAGGAACACAGCTGAACAGATATCTACCCAGTTATTCGGAGTGTGTTCTTCGATGTGGAGTTGCTGGGTCAGATGGTAATTCCATGTTTATTTCTTTAAGGAATCTCCATACTTGTCCTTCTTGTCTCTCTAATTCCCAGGGCATTAAACTCACCCAACCCCTTATCCATGTTTCAGAGAAATCCCGGCTGCATCCTCAGGGATTTCTCAGACCCAGTCATTCACATCAGCTTGGTGGATCTGAAACTGGAGTATGTACAGTTCATCCTTAGTCATGTGCTTACAATTCCAAGACATGACCCAGACTCAGAGGACAACAACAGTGTTTATTTATAAAGGGGAATTGGGAGAGATAAAGAATTTCAAGGGGCACACACGGCCTTTTATCCTACCTGAGATAGTGTACATCATGTTCAGTATTTCAAACCAAAGCTGCTCTTAAAAGATGACATTATCCCTTCAGTGACAGCCTGGAACTGGTGACACAAGGATAGCTGGTGGAGCAGGACCCAACTCATGATGGCGGGTGGAGGTCATCACATGTGGCATTGCTGAGGTGGCGTTGCAGCAGCCAGTACTACCTGGAGGCCAGATCAGTCAGTGCTGGAAGCAACAGTGACAGAAGGCGGAGCCTGGCATGTCAGAGGCTGGAGCATGCACTCTGACAGTGTTGGGCGGAGGTACCTGAGCATCGGAAGTGGTGGGCAGCTTTCAGAAGTGGCCACCGACAAGTCAGCAGTGCTGGTCAGATTTGGTCAGCGGGTGGTGATGTGGAGGACTAGGTGCCAGCATCAGCTCTAGGAGGACCTGGGAATAAGCCCTTTAACCTTGGAAGGAACCCAGTGCTCATGATCGCCTTATTGGCTTTGCTCTGGTCATCAGGGAATATTCAGGTCTTTCACATAGGTTCTCACTTAGCAGGGGAACCTCGCCCTTGACACGCTCTGGAGTGGGATCTGCAGCTCTGCCTAGCTGGTATCCATGGGAAAAGGCAGAACTGGCCCATGGGGAAGTCCCTGTGTGGCTGAATTTAGCTTTGGATAACCAGCTAAATGTCCCTGCCCTTCCCTGGTCAAGGGCGCGAACTCATCTCCCCACCACAGGGATGGCCTTTGGTTCCCATCCCACACCACCTCAAGTGTCCTGAGAACAGTCACCCATTATTTTCTGTCATCTGGATTCCATACTGTCCTGTCCTCACATCCTTCAGTCTCTCCTGTGATTCTTCCAGAAACCCTTATTTTGGGGTGATCTCTCCAGACCCACAATTATCATTTATCAAGCTCCCAACCATAGAGGATCTCTTTTGTCCAAACACTGTTCTGCTGGGCACAGGGCTGGGCATCCCTGGGCCACCAGCTGCCATGTACTTCACCCTTGGATTGTATGAGGGGCAGTCCTGATGGCAGATTTGCCTTCCCTGCCCTGGGTCAGGGGCCCACCTCCCAGGGCCCAACCAGCCAGGCCTCCTTGCGCCCACTCCTTCCCATGCTGGGCAAGCCCGCAGGGCTGGAGTAAATGTTTACGGAGTTGACTGGCACAGAGGTGGGTGGGATCCTACGCAATTTGGGTTTTCCTCTGCCCAAACAGACAGTCAGCTAGATAATGAACTGATTCATGAAGTGGGGGATTGACAGCAATTTTGAAATCACACAAACTGACAGAAGCCAGACTCAGATAAATGCAACAGGAACAAGCTTTTCTGCACACTTGTTGAGGGATGGCAGAGAATGTTTAAAATAAATCTAGAATGTTCTCTACTGCCATGCCGAGGCTCAGTCCTCTGCCGATCCTGGATGAGCCTTAGCCTATGTCGGTGTGCGCCCTGGCGTCCACGTGAAAGAACAAATGCACAAAATACACTTGAGAAGCAACAGGCTGGAGTGGGATGAAGAGGGGTGTGTGGGGGAGAGAGAGAGACCAGGGAAATAAAGGGTCGATTCCAGGTGTTATGACTGAGGCCTGAGGTGGAGCAATGTTCTACACTGGTTCAGCCGTGTAGATCACCCCTCGCTAGGAGCCATCTCACACAAGGGCTCGGGGGGCTGTGATGTTTGCCCACCAGCTCCTAGTATTCTGGGGTGAGCTTGTCTGCCTGGGTGGAAAGCCTATGGATCCCACACTTCCATCCTGGCCCCTGCCCAGAACAGTGGGATTCCCATCCAGAGGTTGTTACAGGGCCACCAAGCTGTCCAGGTTTACATGAGCTCTCATGGGTGGTTTCCACAGAGCCAGCTTCAGTAGGTGTGTGGGAGGGAGTCATGGAAGGGGTGGTTGCTTTGCTCTCACTCCCTGTTAGCCTGTTCCCTTGTTACCCCCAAATGAGTAGAGTGGACCCAGCACAGCTCCCCATCACTTCTGGACAGGCACTTGTGTTAGGAGTCACGTGTGGAATGAAGAAGAAATTGAGATGGAAGAGACTGACAGTGACCTGTGAGGCCAGCCCGCAGAAGGGGATCCTGGGAAGCATGTCCAGGTTCCACATTAATGAAATCGTGAAGCCGCTTATACACCCTGGCAGGGAAATGTTGGCATTTCAATGCAATGATGTCATGTTGTCAATGCAATGTCATGAGGAAGTAGCAAAGCGGACGTGACATACAGCACGGAGGATGTGGGGATACGCAATAACAGGAGAATTCACCTGTGGGGGTAATGGTCATAACTAACAGGGCATATGTCTCTTGGGGCATTCCAAAGAGGTTAGGAAGCTGGGTTACAGGAGAGAGACGTGCTGTTACCCACCCTCTAGTGTGCCGGAGGGGACTAGAGAGATAGGAGGTGTTCCTCTTATCTGAAGCTTCATCTCTCTGTTTCCACGTTCCACATTGTGAAACACACCAAGTACACACAGTGGGATGGCATCCTTGTCTCATCAAGCTGGTGCCTGAGCCGTGGGAGGATCCAGGCAAGGGGTGTGGCTGGTGGTCACGGTTTGCCACCTGCCAACATAGTGGTCGGTGCCCATGGTCCTTGCTGCCTTCATTTTAGCGTCCTTGCAAATTCCATGTTTCTGTCAAGTATTTATCAACGATGTCATCATCGTTACCACCGGAGTTGACAAATGGAGCTTATTTCATATCTCTTTTTTCTGTTTTATTTCCCTAAGACTTCATACACTGGTTCCTAAGCATGGCAGAGGCAGCTAATTTCCATTTAACTCCATGGATAGGGACTTTGGTTCATGCTTTATTCCTGATCTAAATTCCTCCACTGGTCCTGGGGACAATCAGCACCCCCCCTCTTGCCGGTTCCTCCTCGCTCTCACTGTCCCCCTTTATTTCCCCGGTCTCCCCCGGAAGCCCTTGATGTGCTGCAGCTCTTGATGTGCTGTGGTTTCTCTCATCCTATTTCATTTTTTTCAGTTCCTTTCCCATCCTTTAAAATCCTGGTCTCACCGTTTCTGCCATCAGGAGCCTGTTCTGGCCCCTTTCCTAAAAGTCACCATTTTCTTTCTACCTCCCAAAATCACCACCAGCCTCCTGCCAGGACTGTTGAGGACTGAGGAGAGGGCAAGGGGCATTTAGTTTCTAGATGGTGAGTGAGGGAACAATGGGAAACAGATGGGACGATGGGAAGGATGGGAATGAAGGGAGCCCGCTGAGACCCCCGAGAGTGCCAGGGTCTGTGTGGGGACCCCAGAAGCTGATGCCAAGACACAGATTTGACTGTGGGGAATACTGGTAGCTGGGTGGCAAAGGAGACTCAGCCAACAAAGAGTGTTTTCTGAGACTCACAGTCTGGAGACAAAGGAAACCCGGGGGAACCCCGCCTGAGAAGTAGAGTTGGGATAGTTGCCCCCCAATGCCAGCGGTCACAGTGTATATGTTTCTCCAGGAACGCCGCTCTGTTTGAGTCCCTGCTTACAGGCAGAGTGGTCTCCAGGTTACCAAAAGCCTGAGACTCAGCAATGCAGGCACTGAAGCAGGTCAGTGAGCACAGGAATGGGGAGACCAAAGGAGGGGCACGCTTGGTTATTCTTGGGTTCCTCCTATTGAGCCCTGGTGCTGAGACTGGAATGCGCAGTGTGTGGTTACACAGCTTCTAGTGCTGCCACCGAGACCCGCAGGGGGTTGTCCACCCCCGCCTCAGTGGACACAGTCCACGAGCCAGCCAGGCAGGATGGCCACGCTTCTGTCCCTCGCTGCCCACCATGCTCACTCCCTAGTCAGACGTTCCTTCCTTACCCTCTCTTACCCTCCCTGGCTAACCTTCCTGTCCCATCAGAAATGCCCACCCTGGGCTCAGAAGTGTGCAGGCCAGCTCTGAGCAGCGTTGCCCCAGCTGTAAGGCTGGCAGTACTCCTAAAAGGGAAAGGTTTGGGGGGCTGACCCCTGGTCTGCGATTACAGTGGGGTGAGAGTCTTGAAGCCGCTGACTAGGTTTGGAGTAGAACTGATTTTTCTCTTCAGAAACCATCTCTAGATGCTGGGCCATGTGACATTCACTTCGGGTCCTTCTTCAACTGCAATTCACAAGACCAGTGAGAACACAAGCCCTTCATTGTAGAAACTCAATATAAACAGTAAACTCATGGCGATGACGAGTCGTGGCGTTCTCTGGCTTGCGTTCAGAGCTCCTCTCTCCGGCAGGCAGAGAGACTTGAGGCTGCTTGTCAAAGCGGTGCGTAGAGGACATTGAAGTTGACAGTCATGTGGCTGGGCCCCAGGACGTGTGGAGACAAAGAGAATCCTAAGCAATGAGAAGTCTCATTGTATAAATATGTCTTCTATTTTGGATCCCTGCAAATATCATATGCAGATGAAAATGGATGTAGCTGGAGTTGTTTTGGTAATTCCTTTGAAGTAGGGAGAAGAAATAACGTGTGTTTGAAATGTTACTGACAGGAGAAATGGTCCCCTCCGCCCCTCCCTCACGATGTGTCACCCACAATGGGGACGAAGCTTGAAATGTGAGGTCTCTGAAGTAGCCCCAGCGGTTAAATGCTTGTTTCTCCCTGAGGTGGCAGATATGGTCAGGCAAGCCGAGGGACTTCCCAGAGAAAGTATGCAATCTTTGTAGGACCCGTTGGCCATCAAGGTTGGTGGCTTTATCACCAGGAGCTCCAAGTGGCTGACCGTGGGCTCTGTTTACAAGGTCATCTGGGTCTCAGAGGCAACGGACCAGCATCCAATAGATGCCAGCTTTGCGGCCACATATGCTAACTTGAAACTTTCAGTGAAGTTCTGCTAAGTCCCCAGGTCATGGCCAAGACCCAGAAGTCTGGACAGTCTTCATCAGATGCACCTAGAACACTCGAGGCCAAGTCGCCATCTTTGACCATGCCATGGCACTCGTGTACTTAGAGAATGGCCAGTTTCTTTGCAGGATGCCCTGACCAGCTGCTTCTGGTTGCTCTGACTCGAGCTCAGGACTGACACTCTCAATCTCTCAATCCAAGAAGTGAAAATAGGAGATGAGCCCATGTGTGGACTCTGGGCAATACCAACCACTTCTGTGATGGCCTTCCCCCTCTCATGCCTTGGTCTCAGTCAGAAAAGCCAACTTTCTGAGAGGTCAACCTACCTTCTCCCGCTGGTGACTTTCCACCACTGAGGAAAATTGGCAGGCTATCTTGCATCTTTTGTGGGGCATTTTATTGCCTATCACACCTCCAAAAGATAAACGCCCTGGGGAGCAGAATCTTGTCTGCCTTTCTTGTTCCTGAACATAAAGAGCGCCTCTCTCAGACCATGGGCTCAAGGATGAGGTGTAGATGAAGGAACCAAGATGCAAATCTGCCAAGTCATTCGGGTGAACAAGATGGAAGCATCACTGGTAACTTCCACAAGTGACAAGAAGGTTCCTGCTGGCTTATCTTCTGAAAGGGGTGGGCTTCGGTATAGATGGTAGTGGAGAGTGGGGGTTTGAACAGTTTGAAAGTGTAAGTTGACCTGCAAAGTTAGTCGAGGAAGGAAGCGTGAATGAACAGTATTTACGCAGAGTAGACAGTGTGGAAAGGGGCCTGTCCTATGGAACAAAGACAAGTTCCTCTGAAATTGCCCCCAACCTCCAGCTCCCTTGAGAGTCCGCCCTCCCTTCTACCGAATGTGTCAATGTCCTGGCTTTCATGTCTAGAAGATTTATTGACATAATAGACACCATTCTAAAGAGTTGGCCCAGGATCACACATCAAAACTGCAAGTTTGAAAGGATTAGAAATATACTTTGGACACATACTTCATCTTTACTCTAGACTTAATTAAGATATTGCAAGAGCAATGCCATAGACAGGCAGAGAAATAGCACTTGAGTCCACCATCCCCCACCCCTATAAAAAAATAAAATAAACGTGAATTGCATAGAGTGAGGTATTCATAATTATTTCATGCAGGGGAGGAAAAAAAAAGAATCAAGAGGTATCAGGAGCTCATGTCATCAATTCCACAGATCCAGGTTTAATCAGAGCACCTTATAATGCTAAAACACCAGCCTCTTTATTCTAAGATGTTTGTAGGTATCATCAAATCAATATCAGTTGAAATACTCTTTAATGATGTGATCATTTCAAAATTAGACTAATTTTAATTAGCAACAAAAGCATTTTGGAACAGAAACCCTGTAGCTTTCTTAGCTGATCCATGCTTCTGCTAACATTTAGAATTTTCCTAAAGGGGAAAAAAGGCAGGGTTTTACTTCCAATGAACATTAATCCTGATCTTTCGAGCACCCAAGTTCCTCTCAGGTAGTAAGTTAAGTTCTTAGGAAAGCTCCTGACCTTTGAAGGGTCTCTGAGGTGCTATTGGAAGCCCAGAGAAATCTATTCCGGTGTTAATCCCAGGTAGTCATGAGAGGGGAAAAAAGTCACCAAGAGCTTCAAGTCCAGAGTTCTGCACCTTCCTGATTTTTTTCCATAATGGATTCTACCACTTCATTCTTCATTCAATTTTCTACTTCCTTGGAGATGCCAAACTAAAGGGGTAAGGCCACCCCTGGACTCAGAAAGAGCCCATGTTTCAGCTCTAGCCCCAAGAACCGGGAAAAAATAAATGGTCCAGCTCAAAATAGTCAGGAAAGAGAAAAGGTCCTTTCAGCTGAGGAAGGGTTGGCCCTTTTACACATCTTCAG
>PVHY01009389.1:0-30000 GCA_004024945.1 Uropsilus gracilis | reverse complement strand
ATTTGAAAAAACAACAGGAAAAACATAAACCTTTTCCCCCCATCGCCTCCCTTTCTTTCTCTTATTCTTAACACGAAAGTATTTTAAACCCACCGTCCGCTTTCAAGGCAGCCTGCAAGTTTTCCACTTTGGGGAAATTAATTAAAGATAAAATAAGTGTTTAAATACGAAGTTCAGTGCAGCAAGGATTATTGCATCGTGGCTGCATCTATCTGTCAACCCCGCTAACTGCTCAGCTGCTTGTCGGAGGCAGGGTTACTGAGTTGGAATATTCTCGGTCTCCTGGTTGTTTAAAAACAAAGATGTTCGGAAAGTATTAAGAGGCGTTCTTTGCTTCGTAAATTTTATTGTCAGCAGCGATACAATTTCCTTATTACAAAGTTCGCAAAGTCTAAGAGGGAAACATTTAGGGGGCGCTGCAGGGAGGGCGAGCAGAAAAACTTAAGCATGTGGCTAGCGTGGAGTTGAGAATGGGTCCAACTCAGGGGAGAAAGGGCTTCTTCGCTCCTCCTTGTCGGTCAGGACGTGGGCACATGGATGGCCATGACCTTGTCTTGCTTAGATGCCATCATGATTCTTGCCCTCAATTGAACTCCTCAAAGAAATTGTTCTCATCCATTAACTCAAATTAAAGCCCCTCCTGGAAGCTCACCAGTGCTTCTGGAAAGTAGGCTTATTGGGCCAGGGGGCCCACCCCAAGGATCTAGGGCATGCTTCTGAGAGTCCTTGGGAGACAGTTTAGAGTGACGACAGCATTTCCAAGCTTACTAATCCAGGGGTCCTTGCAGCCTGAAATTTGGTTCCTGCCAGAGCCCAGCTGATTCCTGGAGAATGAGCTCATCGGCTGTTCTTGGCAAATCCTCATCGTGGATCACTTTTCTCCAAGATAAGACATTTCCTTTCCCCCCAAGGTGCCAGCATCTCTAAGTTGACATAATTCTGCACAAATCACTCCGGTGGTGTCACTTAGAGTGTCCCAACCCCCTATGGACCCTGGCCTTTGCAACTGGGCCATCACTCACTTAGTTTCACCTTATCTTTAAATAAACGTAACCAGAAGGGACTTGTTCCGCTCACCACCTCTTGAGTGATGTGAATTATTTATACGGTCTTCGTACGTGTTCGTTAAGCTGCACACGGCCAAGGGGAGAGGAGCTGTTTGTCTCTTGTTCAGCCAGAAGGGTGAGACCGCGGGGTCGGGGTGCAGAGCGAGGACATCTGGAAGGTTCCCCCTGACTTGGTGGTGAAGAATAGGGATCATCTGGGGTTGGTGTCTTTGTCAGACTCTGGGGCCGCTGAGCTTCCAAGGGAACTGCTGAGGCATCTTGTCTGCCAGGGACCGGTGGGAACAGCAAGGCCCAGCCTGCAGCTGGGCTGGCCTGTAGCAATGAGCCCAGCACTGCGGGATCTGCGAGGCTGACCTTGCTCAGCTAACAGGAAAACATATGGCTAATAAAAAACAAGGTGCAGGGAAAGGCTGCAGCTCCACAGGCACCCCCTGTGAAGACCATCAGCCTGAATGCTCTCCAAGACAAAGGCACGTTCTGGTGAACCGAGCGCCCCAGTTAATAAGGACTTCCCAGGTGGTGCTACGGGTGGAACGAGAGAGGGAGTGACAAGGGCTGGGCCAGAGAAGCTCAACTCTTCTGGGCATCAAGTATCGAGTGGACACATGTTGCCCCCCTGGCACTGTGGGCACCAACAGGAAGTGGAACGGTTCATGAAAAAGTGCTAAAGGTCCTGGGGTCCCCCCGATTGTCTCCATTGACGTCAGTGAGTGGCAAATTTCAAACATGAAACTTTAGGGATTATCTTCTTTCTAAAAATCCTTGTCTATGCCAGGCACGGTGGCGCATGCCTGTAAGCGGCAGCCTAGGAAACCGCGGCGGGGACCAGGGATCACGGTTTGAGTCCCGCTCGGGGCAATGTGCGAGACCTAGTTCCCAAAAAATAGCTGGGCATGGCGGCGCACGCCTGATCTACCTGGGGAAGTTGCGGCTGGGGATTGCTTGAGTCCGTGGTACCCCGGGCAATGTGAGCCTGCGGTTCCACGGGCAAAAATAGCGAGACCTAGTCTCAAAAATAAGAATAATAATAATAAATACATAAGTAAAAATAAATAAAAGTCCTTATATGACTGTGCTCACTTTCCCAGGAGAATCCCGAAGGCACGTCTCCCACCAACCTCCCTCTGACCCCAAGTCTCCAGTTCTCACTGTGTTCAGCAGTTAGGGTGCTGCAACCTTTCTGGATAGCTGGAGATTTATTGGGGTTTGAGCTTCGTAAAAACATTGGCTGAGACCCTGCAGGAACTGTCTCACGAGCTGATTGCTGCAAGTTGCCATGGGTGGTTTCAGGGGCTGTGGGTGGGTTGGTGGGACAACTCCAGGGCCCAGGGCTCATACTTTAACTCAACTGCTAAGCTACGGGGAGCATCTTCTGACCCAGGCCTGCCAGCCAAAAGTAATTGTGGAAAGCTCCAACACGTCTAAATGACCTAGACAGCAAACCAAGGCCTGTGGAGAAAAAAACTTCAAAGGGATGAATTATTTGAGGGTCTGTGGGAATTCACTTTCTGGTCACCATAGTGTGACCGTAGGCACCTCGGCCTCAGATGTCCATGGCAGTAAGTGAGCAACCTAGGAGTGAGGTGGGCCGGGCAGAAGCTGGTGAAGTAAGTGTTGCATAAAGGCAAAATCATGCGTCTTGCTGGAAACTGGTCTTTCTGTTTTTGAAAAGAAGCATGAATGTAACTTTCCAGATGAAATTCCTGAAATTCCAATAGATCCTATTTTAAATGTCCTAGGAATACCATGCTGGCAAATAAAACCCACCAGGATATTGCATTTAACTCTAAGTCACTAATTTTTGTTCAATACAGTTTGGGGTGTTAAGACTCCTTTAATGTGAATGGTTAGCTTTTTAATTAAGTTAAGATGGGTTTACAACACTGCGTAAGTCTCAGGTGTTATACCTCCTACCTCTGCAATTATACCTACTGACCCATGCCCACTGCCTAAGGTCTGCTGAACCTCCACCACCATTTAATTGATCCCTTTTACCAGAGCCTCCCCTCCCTCACCCCCACACCCCTTTTTGGTGACTGTCAGGATTCTGTTGTCAGAATATAGGGATTTGCTTTGGTTTGGTGTTAATTGTTCCTTGATTTTTTTTTCTCTATCTTGAACTCATGATTGAAACTATCCAGCACTTGTCTTTTTCTTTCTGATTTATTTCACTTGGCATAAGCACCCCCAGGCCCACCCTCATTGGTGCAAAGGACAACATTTCATCTTTTTTGTAACTGAGTAGTATTCCATTGTGTATGGACATCACATTATTTTAATTTTTTTTACTTTATTTTATTTTACATCATTGTCTACCACAGGGTTCTCCCACCACTTACCACCCATGAACTATTGTCTTAATCCTTTGTGCCCCTTCCACCCCTGATTTCCCCCACTTCTCATGCTCTGTGCTTCAATTCTGCTGAAAGTTAGTTTTAAATTTTTCTTGTCTGCTTGTTTTCCCTTTGTCCTTCATATAGGTGAGAGTATCCAGTATTTCTCTTTTTCTTTGTCTTATTTCTGCTAGCATGATTTCTTCTAGCTCCATCCATGTTGCAACGAATGACATGTTTGTCTTTTTTTGATTGATGAATAACATTCCATTGTGTACATATATTACAGCTTTCTGTACCATTCGTCTATTTTGGGGCATTTGGGTTGTTTCCATATCCTGGCTATTGTAAATAGTGTTGCAATAAACATTTGGGTATAGGTGTCTTTTCGGATGAGAGTTTTTGTAACCTTTGGGTAGATTCCTAGAAGTGAAATTGCTGGAACATCACATATATTGATCTGCCTATGGACACTTAATTGGTTTCCATCTTGGCTATGAATACAGTTGCTCATATATTTTTTCAAGTGAGATGCTCCTTATCCCTCCAATAAATACCCAAATGTGTGATTGTTCATGCTATGACAGCTCCATTCTAAAAATTTTTGAGCCCTCCCCATACTGTTTTCCACCGTAGCTGCACAGTTTACATTCCTACCCATAGTACACAAGATCCCTCCCTCCCACATCCTTGCCAACACTTGTCCTTTTTTAATCATACCTAGTCTAGCTGGTATAAGAAGATATTTCATCATAGATTTGATGCCAATTGCTTGTTTCATTTTCACTTCCAGGTAAGAAATCACGTTTGTCCAGAGTTTTCCCAGTTTCCGTATTAAAGTCCCCCACCTGAGTGTTCCTCAGTCTACAACAAATGGATGCTGTGGCTCACCCCAGAGAGCCGCTGCTGCCCTCCTCCGGCACAACAGACAGTGTGAATCACAGAGAATGTGGACTGAAATCCTCTCTCTGCCAGGCACACCCGTGTGAGACTTTGGACATGTACCACTTGGAAGCTGAGCTTCCTCTCCTGAACAAGACTGTCAACAGCATCTCCCTGCAGGGTTGTTGGGATTGGTCAGGAGATAAGGACAGTTGGTGGTCATCGTTGGCATCAGAGGTCACAGACATTGGTCCTTAGTGCCAGTCAGAAACCCTCCTTCTGAGAACATAAACAGCTTACACTACATCAAACTAAAAGCTTCTGTACAGCAAAAGAGATAACAGACAAAACAAAAAGAAACCCAACTGAGAGGGAAAAATCTTTTGCCCTCCACAAAAGTGATAAGCGTTTAATAACAAAGGAACTCACACAACTTAGCAAAAACAAAACAAGCCCGGTCAAAAAATGGGGAGAACTAAAAAGACACTTCTCCAAAGAGAAATACAAATTGCCAACACACACATGAAAAAATGCTCAACATCACTAGCAACCAGGGAAATGCAAATCAAAACCACAATGAGATACCATCTTACACCAGAAAGAATGCCCAACATCAAAAAAAAGAGCAACAACAAGCGTTGACATGGATGTGGAGAGAAAGGAACACTCTTACACTGCTGGTAGAAATGTAAAGTGGTCCAGCCACTATGGAAAGCAGTGTGGAGGACCTTCAAACTAATGAAAATGGAACTACCATTTGACCCAGCAATCGCTCTTCTGAGAATCTACCTAAAGGAGACCTCAATATTTATAAAAAAGGACACCTGTGCCCGGATGTTTACTGCAGCACTATTTAAAATTGCAAGGGCATGAGAACAACCTAAATGTCCCAAAACAGAAAAAGATGCGGTCTATATACACAATGCAATATTACTCATAAATTAAAAATGACAAATTTGATGAATTTGAAATAATATGGATGGACCTAGAAGAAATCATATTAGCAGAAACAAGTCAGAAAGAAAAAGACAGAAACTAAATGGTTTCACTAATAAATGCGATATAGGAAAAACAAACAAAAAGCTAGGAGGAAAAGTCCAAGCAAGCTAACAACCAAACTAAAGTACATATCAATAAGGGTGGGGACATGGTGGGTGAACCCCGGGGAATACAAAGATGTGAAATATATAAATGAATTATTTTTTTAAAGATATATAACAAAATGACTGTAAACAAATTTAAGAATAATACACATAAAGGTAAAAATGAAATGAAGTGAAATAAAATAAACCCACCTTCCTCCCTGGCTGATCTCCCTGGCCTGGTCTCTTTGTCCTGGCCTTTGCATTCGAAAGACGTTCGAAAGACGTCTGTGATACTCTGTTAGAAACACCATGGCCAATTGGAATGGCCCCTTGGCGGGGCTTTGCTCAACAGAAGGTCTGCTGTTGCCCCCAGATGCTGGACCCCGTCCTTGCAGGATCCACAGGCGGTAGCAAGGGGAAAGCTCCGCTCTTGTTCCCGGAAAGCAGAAGGGAAAGGTTAGCTCAAGCGGCCCAGCATGCACCGCGGCTGCTCCCAGAATGCACCACGGCTTCCCAGTCCAGGCAAAATGGTGCCGAAGGAACTTTCCACACAGCTTCTGTGATTTTACCGTAAACCCTACGTCCTAGAATATCGCACTGCAAACTCTGGACGCAGGAAAACAAGGCAACCTTTGCATTTAGAGAATAGAGGAAGCCTGGCATTTTTGTCCGTTTCTTGACAACTCCGAATCTGTCCAATTAAGATTTCCCGTTCATTGAAAGTAGTTTTCATAGTATTCTGCAATGTTTCCTAGCCCACCCATATCTACCCCAATTAAAAAAGAGAAAATATCACGAAAACCCACTAAATTTCTAAGGAGTTATTTGGAGTGGTTGAATCCATTTGATGGGGCTTTCAAGCTCAGTATTGAATAAATATCACATTCCCCAGGAGACAGAAATGGCTCCAAAGAGATTTTTCCCCAGGGTCCCGAGATCTGTAAATCGAGATAATTCTACGCATTGCTGCCTGGGTATGGAAATTACCAACAAAAGAAATTAAGAGCAGGAACCCCGTGATTAGACTAATGCATTGATCAAGTCGTTCTTCTCTGTTTCACTGCCAGCGCGGCACATAAATAACATGTGGGCAATTACCGTGAGTAAATTATATGTGTTTTATAACCTTCCGTGAGCATTTTTCCTTTAAAAAAAACAACAAAATAAAGCAAAACAAAATATTCCTCGGGGGATTAAATATCAGAGATAAAGGTAAGATATGTTTTAGGAATTTTTTATGGGAGAGAGAACAGAGCAAAGCCAGGGGGCTGCTTTCTGGAGCCGCGCATGCGCTCAGCTGGGCTCCCAACACCTGTCTCAAGGAAGGCAAATGCTCTCCCTCTGCTCCTCGTCGTTCTCCTTTACCGTCACAGTGTCTGCTCTCTGCCCTCTTTCCTCCGCGTCTCACTTTGTCTCCCCATGATGCTGTTGGGGATGATCTGAGCAGAGAATAAGACACTTCCACTCCAGCACCAGTGGCCCCAAAGGGCCTGTCAGCCATTAGCCTGTCAGTGGGGAATGCGGAGTGGAGAGGGGTTTCCTTGAAAGCACCCCTACTCCGAGGACACTTCCCAAGGGGACAAGGGCCAAGAGTCACACCTGAACAGCCTTGCCTTGGAATTGGCCAGCACGGCCCAACACTCCACGCCCCCTTCCAAACAAACAAGGGTCCCAGAGAAGCCAAGGCCAGTGGACCTGGTTCAGAGGCCCCCTCCTAAACTGGCCTATGCTTCAGTGCCTGACAGCAAACGTCTTCCTCCATGGCTGGACGCTCTCTTGAGGCGGTGGACTTCACAAACAGAGGGGTTTGCATTCTGACTGACTTCAAACACCCTCCCCCTCTTCCTATCTCTCTCTGATTGTGACCATCTGGCCAGACTTCTCCAAGCACCTTTTTTCCATGCCTCATAAAAAAGGCGAGCAGCAGACCTCGCTGTAATGCTAAGTGACTCATGCTGGTGAAGTTGCTGGTTCACTTCTGGCACATTAGTGGGTAGCAGGGCAGATGTGTGGGTTCCCCTCGCTGTCTTTAATTCCCATGCAGATTGTCCATTCTCTGCCTTTTGGGGAAGATGTTCATCGGGAGTTGGAGCTGGGGTCCTGCCAGCTCTTCTTTTTGAATGTGCTCAACTGCATCTCACCTGGGGATCCTGGATTCTATCTCCTCTCAAGCCAGGGGGCTCCTTAGAAGGACAGGACACCTATTGTCTTGCTCTCATTCTGCTTGGGGCGTCTTCTGAACTCCTTGGTATAAGGAGAAGGCATTTCCTCTTGTGACTTGGGATTTGCACTTACACAGGTTATGGGGAGGGGGGGAACTAGACTCCCCCTGCTTCATCTTTGAGCATTTTCCAATGCACCTGCTTTTGAGCAAACCCCTGCCTTCCTGGGGTTTGGGTCCTGAGCTAAGCCTTTCCACTTCACTCTGTGCATTCTGGCTGACTGCACCAAAATATAAAAATCTTGATTTAAGTATTTTTGTATTCAAGGATCATACGCAAGTGTTCATTTGAAGGTTCAGTGGCATTTTGAAATGAGAACATCATATATAAAGATGTCAGCGATGGAGCCTCCCACAGTGAGGTTGAAAGAGAGAGAAGAACAAAATGAATAGATGGATTCCTGGGATCCAAGAAATTTTAACATCTCATTATTTAGATTACCCTACATATAATTTTCCAATATTTGGTATTAGAGACTTTTGAAGGTATTGGTTAAAATTACTTCATGCCTGACATCAATTTAGTCTTATTCATTATCTAGCTAAAATAAAACCTTAAAAATAGCTGATTAGAGCAAGTAAGCAATTTTCTGATAAATGCAAATTCCCCACCATTTCCAAAGGAGCGCTTGCAGCAGACAGAAATAGAAGGGCCAGGGGGTAATGGTCCTTCAGCGTTTCAGCATCCTGGCATGGAGTGATGTGGATTGGGGAGTGCTCCGAGTGCCGGCAGGGTTTGATTGTGTTTGGAACCAACCCAGCTCGCTGCGTCTCCTGCCTCCATGGCAGACGGAGCGCTGCGGACTCCACCCCCGACGATGGCGGCTGTGGCGCAATGGCGGGGACGCGTCGCCCAGGCTCTCGCTCCAGCCCTTCATGAGCGACCAACCACAGGAATCATGTAGCCCTGACACCTCAGGAGGAGACAGAGGCAGCTTCTGGTCTGAGCAGACACCTCAGTCCTCACACCCAGCCCTCCCCCCCACGGCCACCCTCTCAGAACACAGAAGGCCTCAGCCTGGTGGACCCCAAGGTTTGCACCGCTGGACCTCACCGGAAATCATCATTACCTGAGATGGTGATTCTGTACCTGACCCTGACTGCAGGGACCACGCGCTTGGGGAGTAGTGTTGTCTCAGTGGGCAGCGCAACCCTCCTGGACGCAGCGGTGGGGTCAGCCTGTGCTCGCCACGAGGGCCTGAGTGGGGCTCAGCAGCTGGGCATGTGTTCATTGTCACTTGTAAAGTGGGGGAGACTTGTCTTATGGACACAGCCTCAGCACCTGGGGGCTTGACAGCGTCTGGATTTCCCCTGCAGGTCTGTCCTCCCATCTCCCAGTTCTGAGGGTCCTGACTGGGCCTTATCACTTGTTCTTACCGAACCATGGCTGTGAACCTGGGGTTGCAGCACCTTTTTCTTTCAAACATGTGGCTCTGCCATTTTGAAACTCTGCACCTTGACGTCTTCATTTCTCTCTCTGAACAAGTCTTCATTTTTGTTTTGTTTTGTTTTTTGAGACTAGGTCTCGCTATGTTGCCTGTGGAACCGCAGACTTTCATTGCCCCGAGTACCCAGGACTCAAATGATCCCCAGTCTCAGACTCCCAGGTAGCTGGGATCACAGGCGTGTGCCACCAGGCCCAGCTATTTTTGGAGACTAAGTCTCACTATATTGCCCTAGGCGGGTCTCAAATCCATAGATTCAAGCGATTCCTAGCCTCAGCCTCCCGTCCTAGGCTGGGATTAAAGCAGTGCACCACCACAGCCAGCTCTCTGAGCAATTCTGCTGTGGCTACTCCTTCACTGGGGTCAGCTGAGGTGGGGTGCGCCCACTCTCTGTCGCTGGGGTGTCATGAGGTGAGGTGTGGCTCTTCTGCCCCCACCTAGCAGTCAATCACTGCAAGGGCCCTGCAGTCCGGTCCATCCCAGATGGCTCCTCTGTGGCATTTCTGATGCCCACAGGCCCTGCTGTGGCCCTCCACTTCCCCAGGCTTTCACTCATGCCCAGTGCGCATGTCCTTGTCTCATGACCGCCTCCCACGGATCTTCGTTCTCCTCCCTAAACCAGGGCCCATCCCCTCACCCATTTATTCCTGTCTTCAGCCTCCTGCCCATCAGAACCAGCCACAAATCAGCCCACCCCCTTGCTCTTCCCCAAACAAAGTGTGTGCGGAGGTATCTTGTGCACGCTTTGTGTTTGTTTTGTATACACAGCAGTATGTTACCTGATTCTTTTTCTTGCCATTTTCCCTGAACTCTGTGCTTTTAGACCCATACCTGTTGCCATGTGTTCATCATCTGCAGCTCCTCCTGCTGCACAGTACTCCAGGTGGGCATCGACAAGGTCGCACAGCCCTTCACTCCCCTGAAATGGAGCTCTCCCTCCTCAGCATGCTTCCAAACCCCTCGGCGCTAGGCAAGGCTGGGGGACCACCTTTCCTGGATCCTTCCGGGGCAGTGTGGGGTTTCCTTCAAGGTACACGGTGATGGGCAGAACTGCACAGATGATGCAGATTGCCATTGTGACTTATGCTGCCAGTTCACTTTCCAGAGTGATGGCCTTGTCCACACAGCCCCCACATTCCTGTAATCCCATATCCTGACAGTGACTAGCGTCATCCCAACATCTAATTGAAGCCAATCTAATAGTGGCAAGAGTCATCTCCTCCTTGTTTAAATTGGCACTTCTTTGCTTGCTCATGGGTCCCAGCATCTCGTGACACAGACTTTTGAAGAGTTTGGGCATCTTTTGCACATTGCCTAGGTCATGTATTTTTTGTCTCTTTTCTATCTGCATCATTTCTTCTTTATCTGTTAACATTCTTGACGGTATCTAGAGTCTAGGTTCAGATAACATGGGAAGATAGCAAACATTCTTAGGTTAACTCCCTTTTGGTAAAAGAGATGGCAAACTGCTTTTCCCAATCTGTCATGTGTCACATGTCACATGTCACCCATGTCGATTTGGTTAACATTTCTGTTACCTGCCGACCTATGGTCACATCTCTCGAACCCCACCTCTTGAACCCTGGAACGCACCTTTGCTCACTCATTGTCAAGTGAGGCCAGGGCTACTATATGTGTGTGTTCAGAGATGGGTGAGGCAGTGCGGGCAGCAGGGTTGAATGGGCACAGTGTGGATGGTGCACACGGTATTTACATGGTCAGGAGCTGTCCGCTTCCTCATAGGACTGCTCCTGGTGCTCCTTGGTGACAGCAGTAGCTGATTGACTGTCCATCAGTCTGCCACATTCTCCATGAGACCAGAACCCCCCATGGCCCTGCTGTTGGGTTCAACAGCCCTGGGTGACCCGAGGGTGTGCTTGCCTCAACTCCTCCATCCAACCTCTCCATTCTCTGGGGGCCTTTCCTACAGGGTCTGTCCCCCAAAGGCCTTTTCTGTGTATGGGAAGCTGTCAGTCAGGGCCTTGAAACCCTGCCAGGTATTTGACAAAGTCCAAACCCCTCTGGAAAGACTCTGGTGTGTGGGTGTCCCTGCATCTGTCTGCGGCTAGATGAGCAATGTACGCTCCTGGGGCAGGATGACTACAAAAGTCTGTTCAGGCGAGACTTCCTTGAATGGCCTCTGAGTGAGTCAGAATCACACACATTTGGTTTCTGCCCAACACAGACTTGAAAGTTAAAGGCAGAAATCAAATGTGGGATCGCTATGATAAGACAAGAGACCACTGAACTATTTTAGTAGACCTGGTCTCATCTGAGAGCATCAGTGTGCCCCCATGGAATAGGATCCCAAATACCAGGTAGGGCTCCCAGATGGAAGAGGCTCTTCCAGTCCTCGCCCAGCTCCACTCAGGTGGTTTCCAATCTCCATCTTCTTCTCACAACTGTGAACATTCTTACTCTCTAAGAATTCATTTTGCTTCTCAAGAAACAGAAACAACTCTGTTCCATGTAGCCATCAAACTGGAAAGCCAGGCCACCCACCTACTTCATCCGATAGATGGGGAAACTGAGGTAGAAAAAGAGAAATGAGTCCTTTCAGTAGAGCTGGGTAGTAAGTCAGTGACAGGATCTGGATTTTCTCATCAAGTAGTCATGTCCGCTTCCAAAGAGACCTGTCAGTCAGGGAAGACTTCAGGGACAGAGTATTAAACCTTCTCGAGGTTTATGGAGCTCAGCCACTTGAGGTGATGAGCCAGGAAAAGCCAACTGTCAGGCACGTTTGGGAAATGTGGCCTCCAATACCCCCCACCGAGATGACACAATAGCAAATACCTGAGTCTCTTGCTGCTCTTGTTAAGTCCTTTCTGCGAGGAGACACTGCCGTGAGCCATTCTTCACTTGTCACCTTAATTGGTGAGATGGAACGTAAGTGGCAGATCTGGAATTTAAACCCAATTCTGTTGAAAAAATAAAGCTGAATCTCCTCCTCACACCACAAATAGAGGTGAAATCGAGATGGGTTAAGGACCCACAACTCAGAAGAAGAGCTATCGAGATGGTCTCAGTTGTCTATAGCTAAGTAACCAATTAACCCCAACCCTGAAGGCTGAAGAGACATGCATGGTCATCTGTCCTTGTGGGTCAGAGGTCTCAGGCATGCTTTGCTGATCTTCCCTGTCACTTCCCATGGACCATAATGGAAATGTCTGCCTGAGCTGCTGTCTTCTCCATCTTCTTCACTGAGGAAGAACCTGCTTCCAAGTCCTTGCAAAACTCAGACCCCCCGCACACTGAGGACCTGGGACTTGCTCCTCACTGACTCACGGACCCTCAGTTCCCGGCCATATCAGCCCCTCCAACATGGTGGCTTCTCTCTTCCCTAGAGTGTGCTAGTCACCATTTTTTCTAATAGATTATTATGTGACTGCTCATCGTGTTCCCATACTCCCTGACTAGAAGACAGTCATTAAGACCAATCCATGATTGGAGGGATAGGGGAAATCTCACAACCATGTGACCACTGGGAGCAGAGCTTATCAGGGTCACCTGCGAAGACTTTCTACCACAGAACTGAACAGCTACAGATAAAAAAGAGAATTTCTGTGGGACTGAAGACACTATAAATAGTCAATAGGTAATGACAGAATGAGAGGAGGTAGTGGTGATGTCTTAAATGGACAAGGAATTCCTGTAAATCAACAAGAAGAGTAACTCAATAGCAACTCAAAAAGGGGAAAAATGTACAAAGACTATAAATAGGCAATTTACAGAAGAGATTCAAAAGGCTAATTAATAAGCACATAAAGAGATGCTCACATTTATTAGTAATTAGAAAAATGCCATTAAAACAAGATAGCACTTCACACCTTTTCAACTGACTGGCAAAATAGACAGCTGGATAATGCCACTTGCTGGCAGGCAGATGGGGCTCTCGGTGCTGCTGGTGGGAGTGGGGACTGCATCAGCCACCCTGGAAGCAGCTGGTATCACCCAAATTTAATACACGCACTCTGTGACCCAGAATTCCATGACCAGACAACAAACACTCACACTCACCCCTATGGACGCTCCTAGCAATGTGGCTTGTAGGAATAGGGGAGGGACCTCTACACCCTCCCTGGGGGGTATGGATAAGGCAACACTGTGGAAACACTAGCACATGGGCTCACATGGTTATAGGCCCTTCCTAGACACATGTGAAGGTCATGGAGCTTCATGAAGTGGTAAGATGCAGAGTGAGATAAAGACACCAGGCTGTTTGTTTGAGTTAAAAATATATCAAACTGCATAAAAGTAGCCAGGCGTGGTGGCATGTGCCTGTAATCCAAGCAATAGGAGGCAAGAGGCTAGGGATCCCTTGAGTTCGCGGGATCAGGTCTACCCCAGGGCAACATAGTAAGACCTGGTCTTGACAAAAGCAGCTGGGCACGGTGGCGGGCGCCTATAATCCCAGCTACCTGGGAGGCTGAGGTTGGGGATTGCTTGAGGATCAGGACTACCCTGGGGCAACATAGCAAGATCTGGTCTCAAAAAAAAAAAAAACTCTGCACAAAAGTGCACATTAAACAAAATTCAAGTTTCCTTCACAAATACAGGTAGAAGGTAAAGGGGAATAAATGTACAACTCATGAAAGGGGCCATATGAGGGCAAAGTTCTGCACACTAGGGAGTAGGAGAACTCAGCCTCTGTCC
The DNA here is from genome assembly GCA_004024945.1 of Uropsilus gracilis. Taxonomy (NCBI): domain Eukaryota; kingdom Metazoa; phylum Chordata; class Mammalia; order Eulipotyphla; family Talpidae; genus Uropsilus; species Uropsilus gracilis. The sequence continues at coordinate 16,314 of PVHY01009389.1, read as the reverse complement.
TGAGGGGCAAACTCAGACCAAGTGCCAGTTTCTGCCCAGCTGTGCAGTTGTTGTGTTGAGGGTGGTGCTCACAGTAGGTGTGCCCTGTCCAGCTGGGCCACAGAAGCTCATTTGATCCCAGGGTTTTCCCCCACAGAAGAGCCACTGATGACCGTTAGAATCTGTGTTCCCTGGCCTGGACTCTGGCAAATGCAGCTGATGATTAATCAGTCGGCCATCTTTGCATTCATTTCATTGCTCCAGGAAGTCTGTGTGCACTCGTGCTTGTTTGAGAGAGAGAAAGAGAGAGGGATGGAGAGAGAGAAAAAGAGAGAGAGAAAGAGAGAACATGCAACCAGATGGTGGTAGCCTCTTCTGGGGAGTAGTGATTTGTAGATTGGGACATTTATCAGAGCTGCTCAAGGGGTAAACTTGGCTAGACTGTATGTCTTAACAGACTTATGCCTGTCTCCTTTCAGACACTGAATTACAACCTTATTTTTTATCTTTTTCCATTTTTCCAAATAACATCTCTCAGTGGTCAAGACCGGACACTAAATTAAACTTCCAGATAAACTGACAAATGGAACATGGATGTTCTGACATGTGGAAAAATGCAAATGTGAGCACATCACACATCTCTGCACACTTGTGTTGGGTGCACATACATGTGTGTGCACGCACATGTATGTGCGTGCACACACCACTCTGCTTTCCAGGGAGTTTCCAGCTTCCCATATTACCAGCACCTGGCAGGATGAGACTATTTTATGTAAATGGATTCATTATTATTAATTTCTGCCTGCACTGAACGATTTATGAACTGCTTTTCGAATGTAGAAAAGTGGTTCATGAATCAGAAGGAAAAATGTTCCCCAAAACCAGCATCGATAAATAACGACTTTTATTCATGGATCCCGCCCATGGCGTCCTTTATCTTCAGGAAGGATGAAGTGGAAATGACAGAGCCACCTTGGGGGTGGAGGTCTGGACAAATAAGGCTGCAAGGGCCAAGCAATTGGAGAGGTGGTTCCTGACACAGGCCCAGCCCAACTGCATGGTGAGCTGAGTCTAGCCAGAATTGCCCTGTCGGCCCCTCATCCCTGAGGCCAGTTCCTCCCTTCACCCTTCTCTTGTGTTCCCTGCCCCCATTGTACCCCATAAGCACACATTGGATTAAAACAGCTTCCAACTTTTCCACCTGCAAGCCAGAGCATGCGTCCAGACTTTGACACCTTGATGTATATCCTGAGACACCTCACACCTTGATGTATATCCTGAGACACAATCAGGCCTTCAGTCTGCAAGATGTCCAGAGCCATCTGGGTTCCTCAGCGAAGCCAGGACCTAGGGCCTGCTCAGAAACACTATTTGATTTCTCGGTCCTCGGATCCCACGTCGGTGGCAGTCGGGGTGCTTTAGTACCTATTTTCTAATATTGTTTCCAGGTCCTGCCTATTAGAAAAGAACCTTACCTCCCATTGAACTGCTGCCTTAGCTGTTTCTACCTTGCAAGCCTGCGAGGAGGCATGCAGACGCCAGAATGTTCCCAAGACCCTGAAAACCCACCAGGAGCACTCCTATAGATGAATGGCTCACAGGAGCCATCCCCTCACAGGAGCCATCCCCTCCAGAAGGGAACAGTGCTGGTAGGTCCTCCCAGCGATTTGGAAATCTACAGGCTATCTCCACCACTAAATACAACTACAAATAATCCCTGACAACCTGAAGCACAGGAACTACCACCCCAGGGTGAATGCAAATGCTGAGGTGCACAGGGGGGCCAGAAAGGGAAAAACAATGCCCGTGGCCCACTCCACCTGCCAGCGCCTTCCATCAACCTTTGCCCAGAAACGGGCATCAACTGGAAGCGGGAATCTGCGCTCCCATTGGAGACTCATCCCACCCGTCTCTCCTTGGGTGGCCATCTCATGGTGTGTGGTTCCAGTGCTTTAAAATATTCATTTTTAATACAACTACTTAATCTAGTGTTCAACTGCAGAAACAGTGATCTGTTTCAACACTAGAAGATAAATTGGAAAATGAGTTGTTGGAGTCTTCAAAGCTCACAGGGCCATTTCCAGAGGGACGCTTTACACGCCGAAGGGACTTTAATGCCTAGATCAGATGTGGTCTCATAGATATGGTGAGTTTGTTTTCTGTATTAATCAACTCCTACCTCTTAATCCTGTTGTGAATAATCCAGGAGGGGAAATGCCTTAAAAGCAAATATAGAAATACATCATTTTGTTTTGTTTTGTTTTGTTTTGCTTTGCTTTACAATGAGTTCATCCCTGCACCATTTCTGGGCAGCAAATGAACACCGCTCTTCTTATTCAGGAGAAGAAAAACTGAGATACAAAGAAGATAATTACCCTACAATGACATGACAGGAAGTTGGAATCGAGTCAAGATGAAAACTTTCCATTTCTGAATCTTCCTCCCAGAAATGCATCCACTTGGTTTTCCGGCTCCTCTGTTCCCACGCGAGCTTGGATTCAGCTTGGAGCCATCAACAAGTCCCACCCACCCTGCCTGTCCGCATGGAGTTTCTATTCCAGTGGGAGGCAGTGATGGTAATAAAATGGTGTAATGAGATAAATCTGCAAAATGAAGAGGCAGATATTTTGCCCTGAGAAGCTGGTGGTCAGGAAAGGTATTTTGAAGAACAACGATCAGATGGAAAGAAGGATCTGGAGCCTGAGGCTACTGGAGGGAAGCTGTGGGGATGCTAAGGCCAACCACCAGCAGGGCAGGGAAATGGTGCCGAGGAATGGGTTTCACGACACTGAGCCTATCATATCAGGCCTATAGCAAGGTGTTGGCATTTTTCTAAAGGCCAAGGGATAATTTGTTAGATGAGTAACTAGGAAGGTTAATTTCAATTACCTGATTACCATGAAACTTTATTGAAGAAAGCACACTTGAATAAACCACGTAAAGAAGCATATTTTTTCAACCTATTGGCAAACCCAGCGCTCAAGGAGGAGTGAGTGGATTGGTAATCATTAGGGGTGGTGTAAATCACCCGTGCCTTGAAATGTCTCATCTGGTCTGGTTGCACAGACATAAGCCAAATCTCTTTGCTACACGGGATGCCAAAGGTTGCTCAACTCCAAAGAAGTAGGGGTTGAAAGAAAAGGCATTTGGGAATTAAATATAGGCTTCAATCAGTTGAACTTTTACACAGATTGACTGCAGTGAAAAATTAGAGCTTTGTGTAATCCAATAGAGTAAAATCAAGTGCCCCAAATAAATAAATAGTTGTCTTTTTTTATTAGCTTTCCATCACCCCCAGATCCATTTGTAAGTTGCACTGTGTCGCCTCTCTCTTCATTTGCAACGTTGCTTCTGAAAACTGTTCTGTTTATTTGAGCTCAGCAATCAGGCTTAAATGGACCAATATATATTGTTCTAAAGTGTATATTTTTTCTGTCTACCAGAGACATAGTGACTATTCCTTTTATGGGAAACTGGTTATTAATCCTGTAAGTCTGCATGAATCAATATCTTTGTGAAATGACACCATGTTCAAGTTATTTTATGTAATGTTGATGGTTAGCTAATTTTGAAATGGAGACATTTCTTCTAGAAACAGACATGGAAAGATTTAGTGGTGAAAACGTCAATCATTGTAGGTTATATGTCTTTGTCCCGGCAGAAGAGGGCAGATTTATTGGAGGAAATGCAGCTATATATTCCTCTCCGTACTCTGACCCAAAACATTCATTTTGTCTATAATTTTGTTTGGCAAAATGACATCAACAGCAATCTAATGGGAAGATAATGCCAGAAGCCATTGTTCTTGGGTTCTGATTCAACAGCCTCACAGCAGGCCACTCGGGTGGCAGCTTGGATGTGGCACCCACAAGAAGGAAATCCACGTGCCACCTGGCAAGTCTGTGCAATTTTGTCTTGAAAAAGACACTTTTATGTCACTGCTCTTCCCTCATCTCCACCAGCCTAGAAGGAAGGGTGTGAGACTTGGAAGCTCTATCCAACACTGAACCATCTTCCATCCTAAAGTGATTGACTCTCTTTCCTCTGCTCCTCCCAAGACTTTGGTGTTTTAAGCCAAAGAAAATGTACAGGCAGGAAGGACACAGGGAGCCCAGTTGACACAGGAGATGTGGTAGGATAAAGAAACACAGCAACATAGATATCATCAAGTTGCTGGCACGTGTGAACACTTCATACGCATACCTGGGTTAACCCTTTTTTGTTTGTTTTTTGTTTTCTTTTGTCTTTTTGAGACTACGTCTCATTATGTTGCCCAGGGTAGTCCTGATCCCGCCGACTCAAGCGATTCCCAGCTTCAGCCTCCCAGTTAGCTGAGATTACAGGCATGTGCCACACCACCCAGCTATTTTTTTTGAGACTAGGTATGGACTCAAGCATTTCCTAGCCTCAGCCTCCCGAGGCTGGGATTAAGGATGCTTGCCACTGTGCCCAGCCTGGATTAACTTTTTTTTTTTGGTATTGAGAAAGTCAAAGTGACTTGATGGAATTATAGGTATGAAGGTAACCTAGGAAGATATTTTCATTCCTGGGTGAACAAGAAAGTGCTCACTTAACATAAGGATGTTCCAAGTCAATAATTAAGATTGAAATTGGCAGTGGAGTGAGATGGACATTAGGTAGATTGTCTCATCAGTGACCCAACACATCCAACTGGCCATGTCCAACAGCTCCTACACTGACCATGTCACTTGCTTTGGCTCCCAGCTTCCCAGCAAACTCAAAACAGGCACCGATGGCACATGGGGGCTGCCTCAGTGGCACTCTGTCACCAATCAAGTAATGGGTGACATTTAAGTGCTACTTCTTTGAAAAGTTAATACCTTTTATGTGTGTTCTTTCCATTGTTTTTATAGGACCTTCTCAATTTATCACTGTTAATTATGCCCATTTCACAGGTGAGAAAACTGAAGCACAAAGCTTCAAAGGAGGATGTGCCTTGCCACACGTTGGGTCCAGCTAGCAACCTGGCCCAAAGGGAAGAGGGAACTCTCTAAATCTCCTTCCTAAACTGCCATCCCCTAAGTTCTAAACATGGCGGCAGAAAAATGAACTGCCCTTGGGCAAGAAGACCTGGAGATGCAATCTGTTCCTGGACTCCTGTTCTCTCCCAGAGCTTGTTCTTTTCCATGGGGCCCTATTCAGACTCCTGCAAAACAGTCCATGAGCACATAGGTGACAAAGGAATGCATGAGTTCCAGAAACCCTCGAAGGATTTCTGTGGCTACAGTAGACACAGGAATGAAGGTTTGGAGCATCTTGCCAGATGAGTCTTAGGACACTCTCATTTTGTCTTAGGGGAAATGAGACTTCGCACACTTTGACTGACGAGGTACCCTAAAATGCAATGAGCACATCCCCCCATGGAGCAGACATCTGCTGTGGAAATGAGGTCTCACAAGGGTTACTGAGAAGGCCAACCCACTCGTCACAGCCCCCACGGGAGCGTATTTCCCAGCTCCTCTTCATCCAAAGTCTCATCTCACCTCACCCCTACTCTGTGCATAAGCTTTTGGGGATCCCTGAAATCTGGGATCAAAGATTCTAGAATCTGGAATCAAAGTGAAGGGCAAAGTCTAAGTTGAATTCGCTGCTCAGGGGTTCCTGGGAGAAAACCCCTGAACCCCACAGTGCATTGTCTCCAACAGAGCACACCCTGTTCCCTACTGTCTGGAGCAGAGGGTGACTCATTGCATGGCATCTGTGAGGCCAGGTAGCATCTGACCAGCTGTATGCAGCGGCACCTGTGGACATGGCCAGTGGCCTCTGGGAAGGTGGGGGTGTAGGAGAAAATGTCACTCAGAGGGAGCATCTGAGCTGGCCACATGACCTCCATTGTGGTACATCTTTCCCGCTAGTAAGTTTCACATGAACTCTAAGGGTTGACAGGCTCCACCCCCCCAAAGAGATCATGAAAACAAGAGTTCCTTACTGGAGGCAAAGCATCCACTGCTAGCACTCCTGTTGCTGTGCCAGGAGCCAAGGGCAGGGGAATGAGCTCTCAGAGACCCTCAGTGGGCTGGGGTCATCTCCTCTTTCTCATCCCTCCCTTCCATGTCGGGGTCAGGGCAGTGTCATTCCATCTCCTCCAGGATCCACATTCCAAATACTGAGCTTGAGGCAACGTCAGAGATGAAATTGAGCTGCAGCTGCCAGAATCCCAAGAGTTTTCTCTTGAGTCCCAATGACTCTGCCCTTGCTGCAAATGCTTCCTTCTTGGGGAAAGGGGTGAGGGTGGGAGTGGAGAGGGACCCGCGCTGATTTGGACAGCTGTCGTCTCACCGCCTGGGATGGCAGTGACATCCCTCGACTCACAGTCACCTTCCGCACTGGTCACTAACCGCTGAGGTCTCCACCTGAATCAGTCCAGCGAAGAGTGTTTGCCCCTTTCTCAAAGATGCTCAAGAAGCCCTGCTTCTCGGGTGGCCTTGTCAGCACCCTAATCCTGGCTCTGGGTGCCCCAAAAGGCAGAGACTGTTGTTACAGGCTCCCTTTCTCATAGCGCTCAGGTTCCTTCCCTCCCTTCGTGCTTTGGGTGCCTTTAATGAAATGTTCTCCATCCCAGGCAGGAAAACCATTTCCTTACAAAATATAAAATCTATTGCCGAGCACTGCAATGAGAATTAACCTTGATTACCGCAGTAATTTACTAATCAAAACTGGAGACCTGCTAATCAAGCTGGAATTGCCAGCTGCTTGATTTTTATAGTAACATCACCAAAATTGAACATTTGGTAAACAAGGGGTGCGGGTGCGATGGGGGAGACTGGAAGTGGATGCAGAGGGCTGGGGCCGAACTGGCTGGACCAAGGGTTGTGGTGGTATCACTGACCAGCAGGTACAGCAGGTGTGGGGGAAACAGGGTGAGAACAGTGCAGAAAACACCCCGGATGGGCAGCCCCTCAATAAGCATGCAGGGGTGAGCTGGGGACAAGTTTCCCCCCATGTGGCTGGTCTCAAGTGGGGGTCCTCCGGAGGCTGCCCCTTAGACAAGGGTGCTCATGTGAGTTTTCATTTGGAGGTGACCCCAGAAATGCCAAGGCAGGGAAAGGGGTGGGAAAGGAAGCCAGGCCATGGAGGAGGCTGCAGCGTGTAGGCTATTGCTGCTGGAACGGGGACCCTGGCTGCAGGACCCAGGGGACCCAGTACACAGATGGACCCCAGTGGGGCAGGAAGCACTGGGCAGCTGGGGGTGGCTTCCAGGGTTGTTTCCTCACTGGCTTGCTGTGCTGCCTCTGTTTGCAGACCAGGCCCAAGGAGTTGGTAGGCACCCAGGGCCATTCAGCGTGGCTGCAGATAGGTCCTAGCCTGGGGTCAACTACACCTAATCCTGAGTCATTGATTGCTAGGAGTCACGTGTGCAATGAAGAAGAAAATGAGGCGGGCCGGGCATGGTGGCTTGTGCCTGTAAGCTTCAGCCTATGAAGCGGCCAGGGCCAGGGATCGCGGTTCGAGTCCCGCCTGGAGCCTGTAGCGAGACCTAGTTCAAAAAAAAAAAAAAAAAAAAAAAAAAACTGGGCGTGGTGGCGCATGCCTGTAATCCCAGATACCTGGGAAGCTGAGGCTGGGGATTGCTTGAGTCTGTGGTACCCCGGGCAACAAGAGCCTGTGATTCCACAGGCAAAAATAGAGAGACCTAATCTCAAAAAAAAAGAAAAAAAAGAAAAAAAAGAAAGAAAATGAAGCAGAAGAGATGGGCAGCGGCCTGTGAGGCCAGCCTGCAGAAGGAGACCCTGGGAAGCACGTCCAGGTCCCACTTTAATGAAGTTGTGAAGCCCCTTATATACCCTGGCAGGGATGTTGTCATTTCAATGCATTTCAACACAATGATGTCATGTTGTCAATGCAATGATGTCATAAGAAAGCAGCAAAGTGGACGTGACATACAGCAGGGAGGATGCGGGGATGCGTGATAACAGGGGAATCTACCTTTGGGGACAACAGTCATCACTCATAGGTCATATATCTCTTGGGACATTCCAAAGAGGTTAGGAAGCTGGGTCACAAGTGAGAGATGTGCTGTTGCCTACCCTCTAGTATGCCAGAGGGGGCTAGAGAAAGGGAGAAAGGGGAGGTGTTCCTCTTCTCTGAAGCTCCATCTCCATCTCTTAACCTTCCACACTCCACAACTGATGAGCGAGCTCCCCACATGGGGCAGGCTGGGGCCTCTGACCCTCCCAAAGGCACACCTCTCACAGCTCCTGCACATGCCAACTGGGTGAACAGCTTGGCAGTCAAGGTGCCCGCACACTGCCGGGTTTGCTGTGCCCAGTCTGTCTCCTGTTCTCTGGAGAAACTTAGTGAACATCTCCATGGCCAAGGACGCCGCCTCTCTGCAGGCTGGACTCACTGTGTGGGGGAATGGGCTGAAGGGGCCCATGCTGGCTCTTAGGGAGCAGGTCTCAGCACAGCACAGGGAGTGGCAGTGCCCAGTCAGGGAAGGAGCAGTGGGTGTGAGGAAGACCTGGAAGCACAGAGAGGGAGGGAAACTGCCCCTTGTAGCTCCTGACTCACTGCCTGGGCTCTCCCAGGACAGAGTCCACTCTCCTAGGCAGTGTCCATACCTTGAGAAGGACATGGAACAGGGTTTTCATCAGTGGAAGTGCATGGAGAGTCAGAGAGCAGTGCTGCCCCCAGGAGCTGGCCCAGAATGGAACCTGTGTGGGGGAAGACAGACTTCAAACGTCTCACCAGTGTGACACCTGGCATTGCATTCCTGCCTCCATCTCCATGATGTCTACCAGAACCTATAGGGAAACTGAGGACACCCTTCCACTGCACCCCCTGTTTGTCATAACCACTGAGGGCTACAGCCTTCCAGATGTCCTTTGGAATTTAGATAGAAAGTGTGGTACTGGTGCATGCGGTACTGGTGCAGGGCTAGGAGTACCCCTCTGCTGTCAGAGGTGACCACACATCTGGCTGGAACCTACTGACCGTTTCCTTGGCGATGAGCACTTTAGTTGATTTTGGTCTTTGCTATTGCTCTGTCTTGCCATAGTCACATCCTTCCCTGTGACTCCGTAAGCAAAGTTCTCTAACGGTATACCTAGAGGTGGAAATGTTGGAAGACTAGAATTGCCCATTTTGGGTCTTAGATTTCATCAGTTTGCTCAACTAATGGCCACCCCTCCCAGCCTGTCTATTGTCAGATTCAAGCCTTTTATTCCTGCAGATGAGATGAGGCTGTTTTCTAGATATATCATGGATGGCTGGTGGACTGAGAGCGTTTGGGTTTTGGCTCTTGGGTTCCATCTAAGAAAGCTTTGGCTCTGCCCACCTTCCTATGGAGATGTGTGTCTTTTTATTATTTATTTGTGGGGAATCATATATTTACACACGCACTTACGTAGAACTGCTGCTTTTATTTGTTAGTTGCTGCAAGTTACGAAATTCTTTTTCTCCCCCATTATTTTCTCCGCCTTCCTCTGTCTCCTCCTTTCCTTCTCAGACAATCCAGGCTCTGTGGAAATAGCTTTACAGCCAGCACAGTGAGTGAACCCAGTTCTGCAGAGCGCCAGCTCCAAGTCTAACTCTCGCTGCCGAAGGAATGAAGCAGCTTTGTGATTTGTTTTCTTGGAACTTCCTGATGAATGAAAGTCCATGAATGCTGATTATGCCCACAGACAGGGGCCAGAGGTTGTGCACGCCCACCATCTTCTCTGGTGTGCATGGTGGGCACTAATCACCCAGGGAACTCCCTCCGGGGCTGGCCAGGGCCTCAGGACCCTCAGAACAATGGTCAGGACACTAGACTGTCCTCCCCTGCTGGCACTGCCTGCCCCAGCACCATCAGACTCATCTTCACCCTCACAAGGCCCTTCCACTTCACAATGATTATCTTATCAGCGTTTGCACTAAACGGAGAAATCCCAGCTAATTGTGCTGACCTCACTATTAGGCAAAGGATGCTAATAACCAGCTAATGTCAGTGAGTAGTTACCAGGTGCCAACCACAGTGTCAGATGCTTGGCACCTATTTTCTTACTGATTTTGACAGCAGCTACTCAAGGCCACTTGGGGCAGAATAGAGGCAAACCTGTCCCTCTAAGGGCTTTCACCTGCAGCCTTTCCCTCCTAAGGTGCGGCTGTGAACCCTCAGCTTCCTCTCCCACCCGGATGCTGTGTCAGGGGTGTCAGCTTCTGAGATGCTCAAACTCTCCCTTTGCCCAGCGCTTCCCAGATCTCAGCAGAGGTGTGAGTGACGGAAGGACAGTTCAGGGCTCCATCTCAGGCTGTGATGGGTGCTGATGTTGGGTGGCTCACGTGCACGCAGCTCCTGGGAACTGTCCTCAGTCCTTGGGAGTCACCTCACCTGGGATCACCTGAAAAGCAACCCTTTCACCACCACCCCCAATTCATGAGGTGCAGAGAAGGCCAGTTCCCAGGCCTCAGATGGGAACACTGGGTGCTGCCAACCCTCCAGGAGCACCCCAGTCCTGGTCAGCCGCCCCTGGACCTTCCTTTACCTGATTTGTTCCCCCATTCCCTGCCTTCTTCCTCCCGCTCAGCCTTCATGGGAGAGCATGTCTCTGTCACTTCTTTGCCTGAATGGTCTAGCACTGATTCAGCTTTGAAAGTTGAGCATTTTTTAGCTGTCAATGACCCAGATAGCTCCCCCAGTGTCTCTGTTTGCTTTTGCATGTGTAAACAGGACCTTCATGCTAAAAGAGTTCCTTTCCTCCTGCATCCCCAGAAACCCTATTAAAATGAGAGGCATAGGACTAGCTTTTGATATGGAAAAAGCTAACCAGAGAAGCTAGCTTGACCTCAAAGTCTCTGCCTGCCAAATACAGTGACCTGAAGCATCTCTCTCTCTCTCTCTCTCTCTCTCTCTCTCTCTCTCTCTCTCTCTCTCTCTCTCTCCTGAGCTCCCATCTGAGTCCACATCACCCCTTCTTGCTTTCCTGGCTCAGAAGCCAAGGTCAAGCCCTTTCAGCACCACCTACCAGGTCAACCAAAAACATCAAGAATTTTCTAGGTGCTGTCCTGGGAGGGGGAGGGAGCAGGGCTTCTCAGGGGTTTCAATTTCTTGCATCCCAGGGACTGATGCAGTTAGGAGTCCGCTTCCCTGCCTCCCCTCTCCCCTTGCTGGCCGCCTCTGGACACAGCTCTCTTGAGCTCTCCCTGCAGGACCGTGGGGACAAAGCCTGGGGACAGATGCCTTTTTCAGAATTTCACTGGGAGGCAAAAAACTCCCTAATAATGTTTCCACTAAAGTAAAGGAATCTTTTTAGCCAAAATGTGAGAGCAACTGATCACTACTTGCTTTCAAACTCGGGTTTCTTCTCCACTGTGCGTCTGTGGCCAAGATGATGACTGTCTGGGGAGCACGGGTCAGCCCTCTGCACGTGGGGCTGTGATGCCCGTGGGGCCGGAACCTCAAAATGGCAGAGCCCGGGAGGCGAGAGCAAATGGAGACTTTCTGTGCTGCAGAAGGGTGGTTTCTAAGTTCATGCCAATTTATTCCACAATCAAGAGCAATCCAGCTCACTTTGCCAAATCATGCACTAGTTTTCTCTCCATTACATCAAGGACCGAGAGACAGTAACAAACAGCGTGACGACGTCACAAATCAATTTTATTGAAAACGTATTAGGTTTCAGTAAACCTGAAGGATCAGACACCGGAGGAGAAGAAGCCAGGGCAGAGGAGACAGCGCACCAAGATTTACTTCTGAGTGCTACAAAATATTGAACTAAAAATAACATTAAAGATGAAATTTGTAATGAATCTCAAGCTGCTAAATTCCCCAAGGCTGGGTCTGCCAAAGGCTTTGCAGCAATCCTCTGTTCTTTCCTGTCTTTATTTAAATATTTTATACAGTTGTCTATGTTCATGTGCAGGGCGAACTGTCATTTATATTTCAGTCCACTCTAAAATGGATCTTAGACTCCCTCCAGCTGAGCGCTGAGCGCTGAGTGGAGAGGTAGGTTGCAATGCAGAGGCTAAATGAAGACGGATCCTTAATGTACTTTTTGTGTACTTATATTTGGCTGTCATGGTTTCTGCCTTAAATCTGATTTGTAATTCGATGGGTTTTGTGACATTATGATAAGATGAGATGTGCGTGAGACTCCCATTTAGCAGGGACATTGATGGGCATTTGAGTTAAAGAGAGTGGCTGACGGCCGCCAGGCAGGATTCGGACCCCGCGGCTTAATGCTCCACTGAAGAACCTGCTTCGTCCGGAGCTGTAGTATTTCATGCTTTTCTATACATTAGACTTTGCCAAAGTGAACTTTTGGAAGAATAAAACATTTCCAAGATAAATTCAATTTTCCCAAGCGTTGAACTTAACTTTCCGTGGCACTTAATGATTTACTCCAGTTTGGGGGAAAGAGTGCATTTTCCTGCTTTGCGCATCGAGGGGGAGAACTGGGCATGAGAGGAAAGTCAGAGCAGGTGGAGCAGGTGTGGAGGAAGGGGGCAGGGCCGCCCAGGCCTGAGGGTCCTCTTGGACTCATGGCACAAGAGCCTTTGTGTGTGCAGCAGTGGGGGGCAGGGGTGCACCCTCGGCCATGCTCCCGGGGTTTTGCAGGAGCAAGAGGGCTGCCGTGTATCAGCTCCAGATCCCCAATCCGATGGGCCATTCAGTTCTCGGGTGATGGGCGCTCAGTGGGGGGCAGGGTTCCGTGCAGCACTGTGTGCCACCTGGGCTCACCACCACCTCCCCTGTCAGTGCCCTTCCTTGCAGCCTGGCACAGAAGGCACCGTTCTTTCTCTCTCAGGCTGAACAAGAAATTCTGCTCCTGACCATTCACCTTGCCCCTGGCACGTCCCTGGAGCACTCTTGTCCAGGATCACCACCTGACCCACAATTCTGCCACAATTGATGCCAACACAGCCACTAAGATCTGTGGGGTGCATCTGTTCCTGCAGAAACACTTGTAGGGGCAAAGGCATACAGGTCTGGCGAGGGCACTAGGACCTCCTGTTCTAGCTTTTCTCGAAGAATCTCAGGTAGGTAAATGAAGTCACATCTGGTTTTCCCCCCAGAATTTGCAGGGAATGCCCAGAGCTGGGCTCACTGCCTGACCCTCTCTTCCCATCATGTGTTCAGCTGTACCCCTGGATTTGGGGGCGGGGCCCTGCAATTACCTTGGCAGTGACCCCTGGCTCCAATCCCCTCTCGGCATCTTCCTGCTGTGGGACAATGGGAAATCGGAAAACCTCACTGCGGGAGTGGAATCTGGGCCCCAAAATGATATACACATGTCCTAACTCTCGCAATACGTGGCTGTGCCCTGGTGGGCAACGGGTCTTTGCAAATATAACTAAGTTGAGGCTCTCAAGATGACATCTTCCAGGATGACCTGGGGAGCCCTCAACCCAAGTGTCACTGATGGAAAAAAGAGATGACCCAGAGGGGAGAGGAGGGACCACGTGAAGATGGAGATTGGAGGGATGTGGCCGCCGGCCAAGGGACACCTGGAGAGAACAGATGGTCCCCGTACCCCTGGAGGGCGTGTGGCCTTGCTGAAACCTTGATCCAAGCTTCTCACCTCCAGAACTGTGGGAAAAGGAGTGCTTTAAGCCAGCCAGCTTAGAGTCATCGTTCCTCAGGCAGTCCTTCACTCTCTAACTCTGCTTCCTCTCCTACATGGGAATGTTGTCACACCGGCGGGGACTTTGAGAGACAAGGACATGTCAGGGGCACCGGGAGGTACCTGAGACTGGCACAGTGCTGACGCTCAGCGAGGCCCACTCTTCTCTCTCCGTTATCCACCCAAGCCGGCTGCCTGGCATGACCTGTTCTTTCCTTCATCCACAGGACCTCTGCTCATCTTGGAATGGCTTATTGTGTCAGACCCTACAGGAACCCTGCAGAGACTGTTTTCTCCTGAACGAGGTGGGGGAAACTTGACCTTGAGGTCAGCAGGACCCAATCCCAGCCCCAGGACCTCAGGGCATCCGAAGAGCCACTGTCCTTCTTCCCATGGTTCTGAGCCTGCACCAGCTCATGCATTGGCCCCGCTGCTCACAAAGGTACCCAGTGCTCACAGCTGCCACCCTGCTTCCAGTCCTCTGGCTACAGGCTTCCAGTCCTCTGGCTACAGCCTCTCACCCAGAGACGAACCTGTGGAAGAAGCGCAGGCAGGAAGCATCCCTGCTCCTGGGAGGTGCAATCTGGGGCAGGGATGGGATGCTGCAGCCCCCAAGCTGATGTCTCTCCTCCCTCCGCAGACCAGCTGCTTCCTTGAGACAGAAGGGAGACCCAGGCAGGGTGCACCGTGAAGAAGGCCTTCTCCATCCAGCTCCCACCAAGGAGCAGGCCATCACATCAGCACAGCTCAGCTCAGATGGCTACTCCAGTTCTAGCCACAAGACCCTGGTGGGAAGGCCCCATGGAAGGTTGGCCTAGAGCGCTGGTCTTGGCAACTGGTTCTCCGGTGGGGGTGGGGAGAGGACACATAACCATTTCTTCCCCACGGAAAAGACTCAAAATCTCAACTAAGGCTCAGCGCCTCATCAGATCCCAATGAATGTCCCGGTGGGAATGAAGCCTGTCCGGGCCCTGCCCTGCCCATGATCCTGGCTTCTCGGCAGTGACCTTGATGGTGTGGCAGGTCACCGAGGCAGCGGTGGTAGGGCTGAATAAGAGGAGCTTTAGTGGGAACATCCTCCTGTGCATGTACAGTCTACAAAACCCTGCCATAGGACACTGTTGCCCGCTGGCGCTTCCTGGCCAACCTCACCAGGAGACTTCAAGACCGCGTGAGACGGTTTTGGGCCCAGTTTTGGGCCCTGAAGCCCACAAGGTCTTGGTGGACATGAGGGCAGAGACCCAGGCTCACTGTTTCTGGAAAGATCTAGGGCTGCCCTTGTCTCCCTCTTCACACGCAGCCAGGCTCTGCCTGCTCGCCTCTCCCAGACTGGGAGTTCAGCCTCCCTCTCTCGAGGGTGTCTGCAGTCTGGGCTCCTCTTCCCCTCCTCCCCCTTCCTCCATCCTCTGGCTTCCCCTGGGCCTCAGTCTCCTCGTCTGCAGGATGGGTGTGGGGAGGCCAGCCTCCTGATCATCGGGGGCAGCTTGAGCTGCTCAGGCCTGGAGCCTGCTAGGCTGAGTTCAGCAAGGGTGGGGGCAGAGAGTCTTCAAGTTGGTTGGTTTCCAACCTGCCCATAAGGGCGACGTTGCAAAAGGGTCCAGCATCCGTCTCTCAGGGGAAAGTCATGGCTGGGGACCTCGTGGGGTCAGCCTGCCTGTCCTGCTGCCCTTCCGAGAGGTTCACTCCCAGCAAGCACATGCCCCGCCTGGCCCCCTTTGCCCTGCAGTTGCCTCGACACTGCCTCTCTGACCCCGGCAGACATCTGACGTGTGACTCTCATTCTGTCCCCAAGAGGCGGGCATTCACGGAGAACTGCGCGATGATGATTAGCATTCAGAGACATCCAGCCAGCAGCCTGGTGGGTGGGCTGTGTCCCAGGGGGCTGCAAGGCCGCAGCCTGACCTGTGACCCCAGTTCTTCCTCAGCAAAGAGGATGCATGTCCTGGGGACGCTGGTCAATGAAGCAATAGAGAGGGGGGCAAGAGACGGCACCTCTGCGGAGTGAACACTGAAGGCAATACCTCAGTGTCCAGTTGCTGTCCGGGGACCAGAGAAGGACACGAGAAGGAAGGACGATGGCCCCAACATACCAGCTCTCAGCCTGTGTCCTCAGCATGCTGATCGATCAGCGAGCCACGACTCACAGGCAGCTTCTGGTCACCTGACGCCTGGCTCCAGCTGTACCTGGATGTCGAATCCATCGTCCGCAACAATTAGATGATTTATGAAATCCTAAACCTCAGCCAACCTGAGCTGGGTGTCTTTCTTCTGCTACTTGAGTCCTGTCAAACACCAAGCCATGTGCACGTCTCAGGGTTGGCTGTGCTGGTAGAGAATGGCCATCTGCCCTGCGGGGACCTGCCACCTCCCCACAGCCTCTGGTGCTCACAAACCCAATTTTCGGTGCAGGGGATGGGAGTCTCTAGTCACTAAAACTTAGAGGAAGGCTCAGAAAGCTGCATTTTTAAGCAGCGGTGGTGGCACATGGCTTTAATCCCAGCCTAGGACATGGGCAGCTAAGACTGGGAATCGCTTTAGTCTGCAGGTTCAAGACCCGCCTGGGGCAACATAGCAAGACCTAGTCTCAAAAAATAGCTGAGTGTGGTGGCATGCACCTGTAATCCCAGCTACCTGGAAGGCTGAGGCTGGAATCACTTGAGTCCATGGTACCCTGGGTGTGGTTCCCTGGGCAACATAGTGAGACCTAGCCTCGAAAGAAAGAAAGAAAGAAAGAAAGAAAGAAAGAAAGAAAGAAAGAAAGAAAGAAAGA
>PVHY01009388.1:0-56750 GCA_004024945.1 Uropsilus gracilis | reverse complement strand
GTCCTTATGAATGAGTGCTTTTGTGTTCTTTGGTTAGATTCCCAGTAGTAGGATCACTGGGTGGAATGGTAGTTCCATTTTCAGTTGTTTGAGGGTCCTCAACACAATCTTCCATAGTGGCTGCACCACCAACTGGAATTTTTAAAGGCAGACTATGTGCTTTAAGTGCCAATATCTCTGGTATTTTTATTTTTGGTGTCTGAGAAGGAAGTTGTTAAACAAAATCTATTTCATTCAATTCGAGGATCTTCATGACACTTGTGACCAACATTTAAGGCATTACAGAGTTTAACCTTCTTATACAAGTTTCCCCCTTTTTTAAATCTTATTCTTATTCTATTTTGGAGTAATTTAATTGTACAATTGGCAATCACTGAGGCATTAAGAAATTTATTTTGGCATTTTAAATTAGTTTAACAGATTCTAAAAATAAAAGTGAATTATATAAAGAGAATTTTATAAGAATTCATTGACACATTTGAATCTATCATCTTCCTTGAATCAAATGATTATTTTGGAGAGACGAATGAATGAGAAAATGAAGTGATGGAAACATTTACCTGTAAGACATTATAAAAATATATTTAACTAAAAAAGGACTTTTAATTTTTCCCTAATGTCTAATTAAAAGTATTCCATATTTCCCTATGTCTATTTCTTACATAAATACTAAAAGTCCATTATTAGTTAATAACTTTAATTATTTGTTAAGTTATATTCCAGAATATTTGTTTCTTTTAACTTAATTTTTAAAAAAATTCCTTTGATATTATTAATTACCACCCCCAATCTTTATCTATTCATGCAATTTGTAAAAATTTTCACACTTTTCATGATATAGTACTTAGAAAGTTTCAGACACACATATATGAATTCCATTATTGCTGTTTTATTGGTTATTTCTGTATAATAACCTCTTTAGGTTTCTCCCTAGATCTGTTGAGGGTAAATTCATCAAAGTTGTTGATAGTCCAAGACAGAACTACAAGTTTATTTTTCCTTCTTTATGGTGATACAATCTCATGTGTAGTGCCCTACAGTGTAAAAACTTGGGTTTCAGTGTATTTCCTGATTTAAGCATAACATTCAGGGTCTTTATCTACAAACATTTTATTCTCATTAGGAACATAGGAAAGAAATCAGTTATGTCACCTGAATCAGTGGAAAATAATCTATTTCAATAATAGTCATTGGGTTATACTCAGCAGAACACTCTTGTTTACCCACTGAGCTTTGAACTTGGTTTCTACATTAAATTTTTGATGTCCTGCTATTTCTTCCTTAGGATTAATTCTCTCATGGTGAGGAAATGAATTGACTGAACTGACACTCAATGGTTCACAATAGGGAATTTTTAAAAAAGTCAGATGAAGTAGTATCCAAATATTAGATGAACTCTAATTCTGTTGCAAAATTTCTTAAGCTTTCATAATATAGAAATATTTGGAGCATTTCTACCCCCTCTAGAAATGGTCTAGTATTGTTTTCTGCCAGAATAATATCTAAAGAAAGGATAGAAGAATTGAAGAATACTGAAATCATTTTGCATGTAAAAAATGATTTATACCAATGATTTCTTAAAAAAATAGATAAGAAGAATATTCTCCTTATAGTAAATATCAGGGCATCCTAATTTATATTCCCTACAGAAAATATTTGGAGTCCATACACTCTGGTTGTTTTGTCAAGATGTATAGTTCTATTTCCTTCACTAAATGTTATAGTATTTGTTGACCATGACTTCAGTCCTTAGATTTTATAGCACAGATATCCCAAGGTCAGTATGACCATTATTCTCTCCTGTATACAACCAAAGTTTATTTTTAATTTGAGACTGATAAATAAAACTTTAATGGGGTTTTAATGGCATATTGGACACACTTCAGTGTCCAGAGATGTGGCATCATATTCAGGAATGTCATTGTCCACATTAATTATCACTATCAGACAGATACCATGAGAATAATGTGGAAATGACTGAGACTATAGAATAAATTTACTAGGCAGAGAGACAAAGGGACAACATCTGATTTGCAAATATTTACTATATCTAAAATCATTTTTGAGTGTTATATATTTATTTTCTGTTCCCTAGAAAACCTGTGTAATAATACCAAAGAAATCCTAATTCCTATGTTTAATTTTTAAAGACGACATTCTTATTAAAAAGTTGAACATAAATCTGAATATGCCAGTGCATGAAAACAAGAAACACACTCTTCTCAGCAAACACCTTTTATTTGTGTATTTTATTATGCTTACATAAAAAAGTGTTGAAGATTATAAACACATGATCTTTGTATGTTCACATAATTTACTCCAAGTTTCAATGTATTTAATATATTTAAAAGATAGGAAGAGCCAGGAAACTCTGTCTTGAATAAAAACAAAAAAAAAAAACTTGCCATTCAAACATCTCCATATTTTATTACAATAATTTATGTAATATTTTTGTGTTTATGTATCTTTCCTCTAAATAATATAATTAATATAGGTATATACTTCCTGTCATTTGCATATTATTTGTCTTCTTGATTGAAAAACTTCTAAATTTATTATTGTGTTCATCTTGGTATTTGAATAGAAGTCCATTTATCTAATTTTGTCAAATCTAAATCCATTTAGAAAATGTACTATTATTTTATGGGCCACATGGAGAAAAATGCCTAAATTGTAACTTTTAGTTTCATTGTTGAACTGTAGAACAATGCAAAGCCTTTGAAGAAATTTTAGATGGTCATTACATTTAACATCTGCAGTTTTAACAATGTATATAACTCAGAGGAAGGAATGACATTAGTACTGTGGCTAAGTTTAATTGCTAGCAGGCAATGACAACTATAACCCCTTTGTCTGGAAAAAAGAAGATCATAAAGTGAATCTTGATTTCAGAGATGTAAAAAGACAAAGACTAGGAGTGTATCTTACTATTGCTAGAATATTGCATTTTAAATCCCAGTTTCATTCTTTGTTAGCCTTTGTTTGAACATGTTACTTTAGTTTTTCGAAGACTTCTCACTGTTAGTATAACATGGTTCCCCACTGTCTTATTCTCTTGAAGATAAAAATTAGTAATTTTCAAAAGCAAATGATATGGTTTCTTTAGGTTTTGCTTCACCATTATGTTAATACAGGAGGCTGCTGCAATCTCTCCCTCTTCAAAGATGTATCAATGATATAGTTACAATACAATCTTCGTAGAAAATTTATCAATTTTCTAAATAACTTATACATATCCACAGCTAAATCGAAGGGACAAACTGAGATATGCTTTCACCATAAACTCTACTCCTGCTAAAATTTCATACAATCAAGAGGGAAGCTCTAATTCCCAGCTTCTTTCTAAGGAAAGGTATTCAGACATCTTATGTTACACAACTTTTATAATTCCCTTCTAAGGGATGTTTCCCAAAATGCCTAACTCTGAAAACCAGTGATGCTTGCACTTGTGACTTCTATGGAATATAGAATTTTCTTTTTTAAAGGCAGTTCTTAATATGTCACAAGGACCTGCTATGATTATGGCCTCAGGGTTCAGTATGGAGAGTGCAAGGGAAAACATTAATCTTCCAGTTGTTCCCTGGGAAGGGTTTGTCTGCATGCTTTACAAGCTACTGCTTCTGATTAAGATCCAGCTTCTAATTAGCATGAATCTAAATGCTGATTACTATCCTTCATGGGACCAGGAAGGCTGGTGGGCAATTCTTCATTCTTTCCTTCTGATTTACTCCCAGCAATAAACTCAAGTCACCAGTATCTTCCTAGGAAGAACCTGCCAACACATCTAGTGTTCTAGTTTTATGACTGCAATGCAACGGACCACCTCCCAAATTACTTAGTTGATATACCTAACTGGTTTGAATTAACAAATCTCACAGAACACAGAACAATGACCAACAAAGAAAACAAAATTAAAAGTCACAGGGTACCCCACCAATGGTTTTCTACCTAGGATCCTCATAAGAGCTGATGGTCTAAATATCCCAAGAACTCATACAACTCATTAGCAAAAAACAAATAAGAAATCAAAATAACTCAATTAAAATTAAAGTCAATTAAAATTGGACAAAAGATTTCTATATGCACTTTTCCAAAGAAGCCATACAAGTGATCAATAGGCACATAAGAAGGTCTTCCAGTTTACTAAATCATCAAGGAAATACAAATAAAAGCCATAATGAGGGAAAAAAACATAATCAGATTTAAAATTTTGTGTTAAAATGATTAGCGGTAGCAAGTCATTAGTATATGGAAAAAGAAGAACTCTTGCAGTGTTTGTGGAAATGTAAGCTGACAAATTTATAATAAATTTGGAAGTATGGAAGTTCCCTGAGAATAAAAGAACCCCAGGGCCTATCATTATTACTTCTGGGTAAACAGTCAAAACAAAGGAAATAGGCATTAAGAAAAATCTATATCTGTACTCTATAGTCAATGCAGTATTATTTATACTAGCCATCATGTAGCAACAACTTAACTGTCTGCTGGCAGGTGAATGGACTAACAAAATGCTTTTGGCATAAAATGAAATATTATTCTGCTTTAATAAAGAAAGACATCCTGTTATTTGCCAGAGCATACATGAGCTTGGAGGTTGTTATTCTAAGTGAAATAAATCAGTTAAAGAGCAAATACTGCATGATATCAGTTATATGTAGGAGTTAAAAAAATGGAATTGATAGAAAGAGAAAGAATATTGTTTATCATTGATAAGGTAGGAGTAATGGGGAGAAGCTAGTAGAGTGCAAACCTGAAGATAAAAAGTCCAAGTGTCATTATATTTGTAAGCTGTATTACAGAATTGAATTTTGCTTGAGTAGAACTTAAGTGTTCTATTAATAACTTGATGGCAAGCATCTTTTCATAATGCAGACTTAATGAATTATATGTTAAACAATTACATGTTAAACAATTTTATTTATCAATTATATCAATACATTTGAAAGAAAAAAAAAGGAATATCTCAAAACACCTACCTGAATTTGTTGAGTATTGTCAGTTTTTAGCAGCAGCAGTAGTGGTAACAGGTATGCTACAAAGGTTGCCTATATCCCAATTTTTCTCTGCAACTTAACAGTTTGTGACCTTGGAAAAATTCTTTAACTATACCATGTTCAATAATATTGCTGTAAGAGAATGAAACCCTCTAGCATGACTTAGGTAAACCATGTGCCTCAATAACTTGTGCTCTTTAACTCTTTTCTCACTAGTTGAGAATGTTCCTCTTACATAGCATGTAAGTCTAGAGAACCCTATATCACACAGAGCACTGATTGACTTGACAATCCTTCTATTATAGATCTGGCCTTTAGTTAATGGTTTTGAATAAGTTAAGGACAAAAATTTATATTTTAATTTGTGAAATTTAGTGTGACATTCAAGTGTGTAGCACTGGATGTAAGTAAATATGCAATTTATACTTTCTCAATATCCCTCTTTTTCATTTTACCCCCAGTGGTTGTGGTAGGACAGAAAGGATACAGCCATTGCTTTAAATTTAGAGAATAAACCTATCATAATTTGATAAGAGAAAATATACTTGGATTGTCCATAATATAAAGTCATCCGGGTTATGTAATTAAATTCTAAAGCACTTTCTAAAGAGATTCCATTTTATAGTTTGTGTTCTGCCATGTAAAGCACATGATAAAGTGTCCCTGAAAAATTCACTACTTAAGTTCAAAGCTACAGATCATTGAATACAGTGCCAAGAAAATTAAGTGTGTGCTCAACTAGCAAAATGCTGTAAGTGAATTTGAAGCCCTCCAGAAAGTCTATCAGTTGGCAATATGCTATCAACTCAGTTCAAGTTTACTGCCTTAGTCCTTCAGAAGACAGATTCTTGGGAATGCCAGGGTGAAGAAATTATAGCTCTACTTCAGTAAAAGAGCACATCTTTTGTTTTTATTACATTGTTTCATTTAAGAGGTGTGTTTTAAATATTAAAGAGATCTAAAATGTTGGCAAAAATGGCATAACTAGATTCATTTGGTCGACATAGAATTTGAACTTCAGAGTCCAGGAATTCCTGAAATTGTTAAGAAGTGAAATGTGAATACACCATTTTACTTAGGAGTTTCCTCTGATTTTATTAGACCCTCAGGAGGGACTTGGAACACAAAAAAAGAAAAAAATAAGTTCTCACTTATAATTTCGATTTCTGATAAATAGAATTATTATAAGTAGCCTGTTTTGTATATCTTTGTAATGTTGCTTTAATTCCCATGACATTGGTAAGAAAACTAAAAAATAATTCAGTTAAGTTAACAGGTAAGTAACTTACCCCAAATTCAGCATGGTGAAGTTGTGGGTTCAACAGCTAACTCAGGACTCAATGACCCTTTTTAACTGTGTGACTGACAGGCCTGATGTAGAGAAAAGCTTTTGTGCAGAGCATAATAATATTTTGAGTGTTATTCCAGCTCTTTCTAGATCTTCTATGAAAGGCAAGAAAAGTTAGATTTTGAGATTGTCAACTGTTTTTTGAGAGCCTACTATATAGGTTTGCTAGATTTAGAAATCAAGATATAGAAAATCCAATTAAATTTGAATTTCAGATGCACAGTAACTATTTTTAGTTTATAAACATGCCCCAAATATTTTTCAGAACATGCAAGCACTTTGATATATATATATACATATATATATGTATATATATACATATATATTAACTTTTCATTTTTAAATTTTTCATTATATATATATATTTTTTTTTTCCTGAAATTTAAATTTATCTGGGAGTCCTTTATCTGGCAAGCCTACTATTTAAGTAGAAAAAGGAGCCCAAAGCATCCGAAGACAGATTTTCCCTTTTGTACAGGAATTTATAATCACAGTTTAAAAAGATAAGAACTTCACCTGTTTCTATTAAAAAAAAAAAAACATTTTAAGGAAATAGTGGCCACTAAAATGAATTGGTATGACTCAAATTTCCCCCAGGTCTCTTCTTATTATTACAGATGTGTTTTACAAATCTGGTGCATATGTTTCCTTAGTGAAAAGTAGGACAACCCCTATCTCCTATTGTCTAATGTGCTGATTGAAAAAATACCAAGACTCCAAAGTCTGTTTAAAGTAGATCTGTCAGAATTCCCTTGTAGTTTAAAATGATCAAAGATTACTCTGAGAACAATGATCATAAATTTCAAAAAGACACAGAGGAATGGTTTCCAAAGCAAGATGCAGTCGCTTTCACGCCCCATGTGCTTGGCACTGAGGAAATTATGGTCCAATGTACATATATCTCTAACAATTTAAAGGTTGCCTGGAGAAAAAGCATGTTAGTCAGCATTCTAAACTAATTTTATAGTCTGAAAAAATGACTGTGCTATCATACCTCATGAAAACTCTGTGGATCATCTTCCATAATCATTTGCTTTCATATTTGTCTGTGTGTATCTGATGAAATTTAGACTGTCTATACAGGCTCATAAAAGGATTGGTTACCAGATTTGCAGTCAGTAAAAAAGAGACGATGCATCATCCTCAGGCTGAAATGTAGCTCTAATTCCAGTATGAGAGGTTGCGACCCAGTAGGGCATAAACACTTTAGGATGGAAGGAATTTGGAATGTTCAAGGAGGTCTTAATTTGTACAGCTATTTATTTGTCTTCTGAACAGTTTGCAAACAGGTGGTTGTAGATGAGCAAAGGAGTAAGAGAATTGGGGCAATATCTAAAATGTATCACAGAACCATAAATAATTAAAGCTCCTCATTTTGTATAATAAATGGAAATTTCAAAATATTCTATTTAAAACCTTGACACATTGATAAATTGTCTTCACCAGTTAGGACCTAGATTATGCTGAAGTAAAAGTGTTCAAAACTCAGAGACTCAAAACAGAAAAGATGATTCCCATTTGTGTCCACTGGTGTGGGTCTATTGGATTCTCTTCTTATAGGCACTCAGAGTTTCAATTCTTACAGGAGTTGCCATCTTGATCATGAGCAGTATCATGCAAACAGGGAAAAGAAAGTCCTGCACTGAGAATTACAGGCTTAGTTGTGATATTACATTAATTGTTTCTCCCAAAATTTGTTGACTAGACTAGTACAAGCTCTCATGAAATCACAGGAGTGCAAGAGAGGAATATAATCTCACTATGATGATAAAAGTTAGCAAGTGGCAACTATTTAGCTAACTATTATGAGCCACCACAGTATCCATTATTACTGTGCATTTTGAAAATTGTCACAGATCCTAAACTTTGGAAGGGAAATGTACTGTGGGTGAACTCAGTATATAAAACTGATGTGAGACAAATGTGAGGTGGATTTGCTTTAAGGTCATATCTAGATACTTAAGGGCATGCATAGGAAACAATATTAAAGTGATTTGAAATTGCAAATCTGGATCATACCGATCATAAACACACATTTTATATATATATATATGTATGATATATATATACATGTAGATGAGCAAGGGAGTATATATATATATATATATATATATATATATATATATATATATATATATATATATATATATATATATAGTATATACTTGTTCCCTGACTCTAAACTCTGGGGATACAGCACTGAACACAACAGACACTGTTATGTTGGGCTGTGGTGGGAGAATACTGAGAAAAACAAATGGGTAGTCATGGAACGTATTTGCATAGGCAAGACACTGCTAACACGGCAGCAGATCTCTTGCTAGCTATTAGCAGAAATAGGGGGTGCAATGAATCAATTAATGAAAAGATGTGAAACAAAGTTAGGCAAATCTTGAGCAAAAGTGTATGGGGAACTGTAGGATCCAAGCAAGTTTATGCAAAAAAAAAAAAAAAAAAAAGAAGAAGAAAAGAGAAAATGTAAAGTATGGTTTGAACTAAAGCTTATCACAGAACAATTCTTAGAGCCATTCCCAGAAAATGGCGACTGTAACCACCTAATCATACCAATAGCTACCTCTGCATCCCCAGACCTGCCTCATGATGCAGGTTGTTGACTAAAGGTAGTTATGTAGGAATGTTCTATCTGTATTTCACAATGCTCTACTTTGATTACAAATTCTGGTTTGATCTCAAGTCTTGTGCTATGGTGAGATCACAAGACACAACTGTGATCTTACAGAACTTAGATATCTCACTAAGATATTGCTTCTCAGTTGCAGAAAAATAATAAAAGTGGAATCTGTATAACTTAAATGATATATATGAACATATGCCTATATAGAAATTTCAGATATTTAAAAAAAAAAGTTTTGACTTGAACTCTGCCAGATTTTGACAATATCCAATTAAAGGAAACAATCTAAAAGTAGAAAAGAGACAATGAAGAAAAAATAACCCCAAGTTATTTTCCAGCAAAACACTAACATTCAGACAAGGATATTTAAATATGTTCACATGACTGACCATGACTCAGTAGAAAAAAAGCAATACATATTGAGTCAGCAAAACTCAATATATTGTATAACTTCTCAATGAATACTTGTTTTGTTTAAATTGTGTATACTCTCCAATTAAAACCAATTTTTTTTGGCTGAAAGTGAGACATGACTGTGTGGAAGTGAATAAATTTTTAGATGTGTTTGAATTGTAACTTATTTACAATATGTAGCTTCTAATTACATTAGGATATACAAGATTTCCAACTTCATTAATAAAATCAGTGATAATAGCTACATTTCTTACTCCTAAAAATCACTGTTACTCAGTTGCAAAAGTATTCCTATATATGATATTGTTTTCTAGATACTGAGATATATCACAACAAAAGAAATCCTTGATCATAGTAATTTTCTTATTGTTAAGTATTATTATTTCCTCAAAGCAAAGAGCATGTGGGTTGTAAAGATTTAAGAATAAAGTACAGAAAAGAGTAAGACATTTATCACAATTAAATTGTGTGATATTTTTAAAAAAATTGATTTTCATACCAAAATTATAAATCTTTGGACACCAAGTAAGATTGTCAAATATGGGAGTAAATTGACTTCCAAAATAAGAATATGGGTTAAAAGGTTTTTATAATGTATAGTTTTGCTTATTTTCCATATCTGATATAAGTACAACTAATACACTCAGGCAACACCACCATAGTCAAAAAGTGTCTAGCTTCAAATGGGGAGTGTTTTGGGCAGTCTTGGAGAGATATTCCAATAGAGACAACAATCTGTCTATATTACGTAAGTCAGACTGCACACAACAAATGTCACCGCAGAAAATAAGACATTTAAATTTCTCAGATTGTAAAAAGGAAAAAATTAATTATGTTGGAGGTTATGGACCATTAAGTTTTAAAAATAACAAAAATAAGTTAGTAAATGTTCTTAAAAGTTTATAAAAGAAACCATTTTTATAAAATAAAGACAATCACTGTTTGTAGAAGTACAGATAAAACTGAGAAACATGTTGAGATTTAAAGAAAAAGCAGAAAAGTCTTGGAAGGAAAGATACTGAAAGAGACAGAATGAAAGAGAAATAGCTCTACTGGTTAGAAGTTGAGTCATAGAAATAACTGCACATCCAACTCAACTAACTCAAGGTTGTCCACCCTTCAAATGTTTGATGTGGGACTCAAACAGGATGTTTACTAGAGTAAGAGAATCCATTTTAATGTTGTGCACTGTCATCTTACTCAATCAAATTTAATGATTTTGTTAAAGACAATCTGTAAATGGTCAAGAAACGGTGATATCATTAAAACTCTAACTGTATGGCAATGCAATTTATTGAAATATAAAGTAATATTCTACTTTCAAGGCTATAAAGGATCAACAAAAATAACATCATAGCACTTTCTGTAGGTTTTGGGAGAAGTATTATTCTTGCTACTCAAATCACTTTTCTTTCCTCCTTGTCCATGATTCAGTCGTTCTGTGTGTTTCTTGAATTTAAGACATTTTTTTAAATGTGTAAATAAATTTTATTTTATTTTTTTAATTTTCAATATAACTATCTTTATTTTTAATAATTTATATATATATATCACATCTTTGTATTTCAAGATTTTTTGAAAGGCAAAGGCAAGTTAAGATTATATTTAGAATCTAATAGGAGAAGGGTATGACATGATTGGTTTGGAGAGAAACAAAGAGCTAAAAATAATCTAATCTGAGTGGTGTTTTAAGACCTGTGGACTCTGTAAGTAGAATCCTGTAGCAGATTCCTGGGAAGGTTAAGAACTCAAGCGTTAATGTCTAAATGATATCATTGGACCATTAGACTTTAGACAAATAAAATTACTGCCAGGAAGACATAGTGTTGTAGCTATATTAGACTGGGATGAGCTACAGTAACAAAAAACCCCTCAGTTTTCTTTCATAAGAAACCTATATGATGAACTCTTGTCATTTCAACAACGTGTGGAAATGGAGAATGAAATATGAAGAAATGAAATAGAACACAAGGTCCAGTGGATGAAGATAGAGGTCCATGTGTACTTTGGTGGTGAATGTGATGTGGTAACATACATCTCAAGAGGTGTGACCCTTAAGTTATATATAATGCTGTAAATCAAAGTTACCTTAATAAAAAATTGATAATAAATATTAGGACTGTGAAATTCACTAATTAGCTGTCTGATTAGTATACATGTGGTAAGCTCTTAGTTACTATCCAAGTATTTGGACAAATAATTTCATACTAAAAGTACAACTTGTGCAAACTAGAACAATTAGGGGTGTAACAGGTGGGAAAACAGAAACATTTCTACATCTTGAATAACATATTTCTACATCTTGAATAACATATTACAAATTGGTTTAGCAGGTATTAGAAAGTAAAGGGATTTTGAGGAAGTGTAGAGGTAGAGATAGCTAACTCTAAAAATGAGGTTAAAGAGGAGGATATTTTAGGAGTCATTAACATTTAACTGGACACAACTCTATGAGGAAGGAGATAGCAGATGTGATACTAGTTTCTCTGATAAGTTTCCATGAAATTTGTTCTGGGATGGTTGAAAGGAATTGAAAACTCAAGCCCATTTCTTGCTGGAACCAACTGCTACCACTAAGGGAAAACGTCTTCCTACGTTGATTCATATAGAATCAGCAATCAAACCAATGAAATTCACTTTTTGTTTCATTCTACTGCTTTTAAGTCCCCACATATTGTCATTATTGCAAAATCTAAGAAACAGCCAATCTATAGGAAAGAAATGTGATTGCAGAATCAGCCCAGAAACACAGAATTGCTTACAGAATTCAGGATTTGTTCCTGAGAAAACAGCTTAAACAGTGTCAGGCACTGAGTCCACACATTATAAAGACTTACCTCATCAGAGCTTATAGAATAAAAACTGACTGATACCACACTTCTATTTTTGAGATTTAGAGCTGACTTTCTTATCTTAGTGAAAACAAGAATATTGAGTATTTAGAGTCTGGTAACACAAGGAGGCAAAATTATTAAATTCATAAGCCCTCTGGCATTAGATAATTTGGAACCATTCATGTAAAAAATGGTAAATAAATAGGTAAAGTCTGGCTATAAATTCATGACTCATTAAATGCAATAATGACAAGGAGATCTAAATTCCAGTGTAATCAAAGTGTATATTACAAATTATCTGCCAGAGGGCTTCCTCTCCACCAATCTATAGAAAACTAATATTTAATTGGGTTGCAAATTATTGCTAGTAAGCCCACGGATCAAGTTAACTTAGGAATTTGATGTTTTTGTACATACCAGAAATGGGTATGTATCAGTAACTTCACATGGTTTAACTTAATATCTCAGTTTAATTGTAGATTGAATCAAACATAGATGTTACCTTGGAAAGTGCAAAGTGGTTTCATTGATGACCAAAGATATTTGAGCAATGATTAAGTCTATAAAATATTCTTTCTAATCACTGCATTTCATCTTTTTCTGTGGCCAGGTGTTGAATTTCTATATCTTTTTAGAAAGAAAGAACCTGAGATGTACCAAGTATAGAGGTTAAGAATGATGACTAGGAGTCAAATAAATTCTGTGTAAATATCTTGTTTTCACTATCTAAACATTACATTGGACAATTTATCTGAATTAATTTAGACTTAATCCACTTATCCATAAAATAAAAAGCACAATATTTACCACTAAGAGTTGTGATGGAGGTTGAACAGAGTGTGAAGCATTTAAAGTATTTAACAATTTCCTACCATAGTGCAAATTACATTAATAAGTTTTCTGCTTATATTTAAATGTTATTCTTCCTACAATGGATATAATACTTATATTCTTTATTTTTTAATAATGAATTTTATGTATCTTTATTCTTTAAATCACAACCCCGGTAATTGGTTTTGGGATACCTTCCCCTCCCCCTTCCCTCTGATATAATACTTATAATAAAGTACTCCTGAACACCAAAGTATGTGTATATATATATATATACATACATATATATACATACATATATAATTAAGTATTTCTTAGAATAGTATGTAATAGGCATTTTTCTCATTAAAGTAATACCTATAATTATTAATTTTATTGGTACTATTGTTACTGTTATTTATAAGAGTTATTGCTATTGAAATTGTTGTTAATATTTGAGGACTATTTCCCTGTCTTAATCTATACCTCATATATTACACTAGGCCACAAAATAAATTCATTATTTACATCTATACCAGATACGTTAGTTTATACACAGGTTTATGTGTATGTGTGCAGAATATTTATGGGTCCAAATTATTTCTTGGTGGAAGCTATCATGCCTCATCCTGTTTTTGACTTGACAAAATTCTGATTGCAAGTACATTTTTAAAAAGGAAAATTCATACTAAATACTATACCACAATATTTTAAAAGGCATTTTGAATTCATAGTACTATCAGTTTTATATTGAACAGGTAAGAATATATCATTTGCTAAGATAAAATAGTGAACTCAAAAGAAAATAATAAATGACATCACAATCATGTCTCTTTGAAGCTGGAAAGGAACTTAGAAATCCAGGGAGAATCAAATTATATGTTTATAACTCAGGATACTGAAACTGAGATTAAATTAGGGAATAGATTTGCCCCCTCCTGAAAGAACTTTAGAGTTGAAATACTTTCAATACAAATTCTTAAAATATTATAAAATCTTTAGTGAAAAGAAAACTGCTTGTTTGGAATTGCTTTCTGGACAACCTTACTACACCAACACATTTTATTTTTATAAAATCCCATTAAGAGTAATTTCTTTATACTATATTGAATGTCATTTTAAGATTCATTAAATGTCTTCCGATTGATTTTTATTGCCTTACAGAAATAAGGTGATTTTTTAAAAAAAATTATTAGAACTTCTCTAGATTTATCTACATTTAGTGTTGCAATAATAAGAAAGATTCTGCTAAAAATATATTCTCTCTAGAATAAGGTAAATTACAGTGTGTTTTCCTAAACAATGATGTTGTTTCAAATCATTCTTCTCACTGTTTTTCAGCTCTACTTTTAGTCATTTGGGTAACAGGAATTTTATATATTGTTCACAGATTGTCAAAATCTATGGATAATTCATTATTAACTTCACTTGACTCATTATAGACACAAAAATCCACCTAATGTGTTATCTTGCACAATTTTTTAGGTCAAAGTGATTTCAGTCAGCTTTTCCTTTCTCTGTCCCCTTCGCATCCTAACACCCTTGACTGGATTTATGGATCCTTTCAAACATATAGTCATATTGATGTTCCTTAGGTTTAATAAAAAGCTATTTTCAAGGCTATAAAGTTAATTTATTGTGATATAATTGTCAGTGCCATTAATATTTCCCATGCTTAATGTCACTGGTTTTATTGCTACAAACTTAGTTTGCAAAGAAAAGAATAATGCTGACAGATATTAGTGTGTGCGTGCGCCTGCAAGTCTATAGGAGTGTAAATATGTGTGAGGGTGTATGTGTGTGTCTCACACATGCTTTCCATATTAATATAGCGCCAGATGTGGCAGGTTCTGAAGAAAACAAGAGATATAGAAAGATTTCTATATTATCTTAATATCATTTGTCTTCATCAGTGAACACATTGTTGATGAAAGTGTAGAACAGTCCAAAAAATGTCATATGCATTTTTCAGTATAGGGAAAACACTATAAGTTGCAGAATGGCTGTTTAACTACAAAAAGACTCAAAGGATCAATCCTGTTTCTTTTGGTTCAAGAATATAAATTTATGAAACATGGACTAGTGGACTTCCTTGTTTTTTGTTAAAAAAGTTAAAACTCGGGCCAGGTATGGTGGGGCATGCCTGTAAGCAGCAGCCTAGGAAGCCGCGGTGGGGATCAGGGATCACGGCTCAAGTCCCGCTCGGAGCAACACAGCGAAACCTCGTTTCAAAAAAATAGCTGTGCATGGTGGCAAGAGCCTGTAACCCCAGCTACCTGGGAAGCTAAGGCTGGGGATGGCTTGAGTCTGTGGTATCTCGGGAACGTGAGCCTGCGGTTCCACGGGCAAAAATAGCGAGACCTAGTCTCAAAAAAAAAAAAAAAAAAGTTAAAACTCACTTAAAAAATGAGGTGCACAAATGTCCTTATATGTCTCAAATTTAGAGGCAATAGAAGTTCATAACAGAGGAATAGCTATGGAAAATTGATTGCAATTTAACTATAAATTTATTGCTTGATCCCTAAGTACCCTGATAGGAAGCAAAATGGTTCAATGAAGTAAGGAAAGCTTTGTAAATTCCCTGGTTGGGAGACAGGTCTAATTAAAGGAGTATATCAATAAAGTAATTAAAGTTTAAAAATAGTTTTATAAAACAAAGAATAAACAATTCACTCTATTTGTTAACAGAATAAAGGAAGAAAATTCATTGGAAGACTTATGTGAACTTTCTTCCTTATTACACTGTTATGCAAAATTACAGAATTTTAAAAAAAAAAAAAAGACTAGCAAAGATTATGACGGGCAGTAGAGAAAATAATCATGGGGGCCTATTAAGATTCTTGGGATTAAAGACAGAATCCTAGATTCATTGACCTTTCACAAAATGGGTCATTTTTAAATAGTTGCAAATAAACACATTTTAAGTTTTGAATTACATTTTTTCCTCTAAAGGATCCATATTGAAACATGCAGTATTTCAAGTGAAAGATGCAATTGTTCTTTTCTAACTAGAATTGGAAGACCAGATTTTTGTTATTTAGCTTTCTCTTTGCAAGGTGACCTAAGAATCTTAACTTGGGAACTTAGTAGGAAAGCTAAATGCAAATTTAGACCAATGTCCTCATTGTAAAGTTGAGGAAAATGAAGTTCAATGAAGGTAAGTGATTTTTCTCAAGGTAATGTGTCCAGAGAAGACTGAGGACTAGAGTAATTTTCTTCTAAGTAAACCAGAAGTGTCCTGTGTACAATCCTGTTTCTCTGCAGCTTTGTATAAACTATTATTTCAGCATGATTTGCTCATGAATTCCTAGGAATCAGGTAGAAAACTTGTACCATTTTTTGGGTACCAGATTCAGTTTATTGATAACTGAAGGAATGGTTGAACCAATCTCTGTAGCAAGATGTCCTTCAGCTATAACAATGAGAAAACCCATAAAAAAAAATCCCTTGAAATACCTAGAAAATAAATGACAGAACAGATGGGTTGCAATATACCACAGATAAAGAAGGAGAGAGAAAGAAAGAAACAGAGAGTTGTCAAGGGACTGGCATCTTCATTTTACTGGTCAAGGGTGGTCTTGCACTCCTCTCATCCTTTGGAATTTAAAACAGAAAATTTGGGAAGAGGGAAAAAGGAAGAGAGAGAGAAAGAGAAAACACAAGTCACCCCACATGGCTATCTAAATCAATCACTTTCTGAAAACAAGGCACTTCACTGGGGGGGAGGTAGTCTTGCTCTTTATCTAGTAATGCTGCTGACAATGTGATTATTTGAGCCAACACTCCTTGAAGTGGATGTCTCAGCATCAAAACTCTCATCAGGCACTTGTATTAAAAAAGAAAATCACAACCAGGGTTTACAATACACCTTTGCATCACCAAGATTTATTGAAATTCTTAGCTGTTTTATACTTATATAGTGATTTAATAGCAATTTCCATTTGATAGCAATTTCCAATCAAGGTATAATCTCATAAGATAAAAAGAAAGCAATTTGGTTAGTAGGTGCAGAAGGTAAAATTCCCCTTCTCACAAAAACTCACAGTATTTATGTGGCTAGAGAAATAATGCTATATGAGAGAAAGAGGAAGTATTAATTCTATGGTTCAGCTGAATTTTAGTGAGTGCCATTATGATAGAATTTCATTCAAGAGAATGCTGAGTATGATGAGGAAATTTGTGTTCTACAGATAGGCCTTGAAGACAGAGTGGGATGAGACAAAAGATAATCACTTATATTTCTAGAGATTGAAGAATAACATCAATATGTGATCTGGTAAATGTGGAAGTGCTCTGCATAATCTTATATAGACAGCTGTTTTGATTCTTTTTAACAGCTGTGAGTACTGCTGATTTTTGATGCTATAATATTGGAATACCCTGCTTGACTGAAAGTCTATGTGTGTTTCTTCATTACCATCATTGATATTTTCAGGTTGAAGAAATATTTTTCCAATTTTGAAGCTGACTTGAAAAATGTATTTGAGTTCTTCCAATTAATATGAACTTTCTAATGTCTAAGATTGTGTTTGATGAAAATTCAACAAACAGTTTTTAGGAAAATGGTTTTAAAATAAGAATCTTCATGGACCCCTAAACTAGAATCCTTATGGACCTTAAAATTCAAAAGATTTTACAAAATAACATCATAATGATTTCAGCAAAATAAATGAGAAATTAGAGAATTAAATTTCTTTTGGAATTATCATTATTCAAATTTAAGACATAAGTGCTCAGGGAATAAGTATGTTTAGATTTTTAAAAGAACAGAGTGAATTTCTTTAATAACTGAGACAATTCTGACTCCCAGTTCAGCAGGATTTACCCATTTTAAATCTATTTAGCATTGAGTTAGAAAATATCTCCATTCTACCTCACTTGAACTTTATTTTAAATACACATGGATCCATGGTGCTCATAATGCACATCCTCTATTTTTTTGTGCTTTTTAAAAATTCTTTTAAAATGTACCAATAGATCACTTACAAGCACGTGTTCTATACCAAAACATATTATTTTATTGTTTATTATGAATTATTTAACTAGTAAATATATTGTTAGACTATAAAAGAAATCACTCCATACACCTTTGGATTCTTGTAGCTGGTAATGATCAGACAAGCATTGATAAAAATGAAGGCTGAAAGTATCTAGTAACATGTGTAATTCCTACATACATGGCAGACACATAAAACTGAGTAACTGCCTCCAACAGCCAATGTCAGCTGCCATTTTAAGTGGTCAACAAACAGAGAAGAGATAATGGGGAGGAAGAGAAAGGACTATTAGGGAAATTATCAAGGAAGGCAAAACAAAGTGAGGACAGACATGTAGGTTTAGATTCTGCCTTCTCTGTTGAGATGAAATAGATTAGATTTTCCCAGTACAATGAAGGAGATATCTTAAGTGGAGAGAGATTTTCTTTATATGTGTAACTGTCTTTCCTAAAAAGGCAACCTCCACCCAGCTTTCACAATCTCTCCCTTGAAATGATCCTATACCACAAGACATATTTGGAGGTGGCAGTTTCTATCTATCTATCTATCTATCTATCTATCTATCTATCTATCTATCTATCTATCTATCTATCTATCTATCTATCTATCTATCTATCTATCTATCTAATCGTCAGTCATCTTCACATGTTTATTATGCAAATATGTAACTTTACATAATATATGTGATGACTCAGAATTTTTCTCCTCCCCACCACACCCAGAAATAATCCAATGAAGAAAAATAATTGGTCCCATCGTGTTTACAATATATTACAATATATTTATCTGATGATGTCCAAGAGTCAAAGAGTAAGTTATTGTCTTTTATATTTCACATAATTCTGACTGCCACATCTGTGAACTCTAAGCATATGAGAAGTCTGTCCTCAAGCTCCTCTTCTCCCAAGGCTTCAAAGTGCCCTTAGTCTAATTGTGTTCAACAACTAAAGCATTTTCAACCTAATAAATGAAGAAACTTTTTGTGTTTGAAGAAAACAACTCCATTCAAAGAAAGGCAGTTCTGTATTAATTATTTTATTCACACCTAACAATACATTAATGACAAAGAGAGACATTTTAAAATTTTACTCTTATAAGAATTTAGATTACAATATTTTAAGTTTACCTTAAAAATAACATGGTACCTTTTAAAATCTTACAAGGTGAAATTTAAAAACAAACATTTCCATATTTCTACTTTCATTCTACTTTTCAGTGTATTTACTTGCAAATAAATGCTAAAAATTATGTTTTTTAGATATTAAGTTTTAAAGGTGGAGTAAGAATAATTGAGTCACTTCCACTCTATTCAAAATATTAAAGTGAATATTTTTCGAGTTCCAATGCCAAAATAAAGTATGGATATTAGGTGAGAAAATCTGCAAGCTTATTAATAAAGAATTCATAAGTCAAGAAATTATGAATATCTCAGTTCAGTATACTTGCAGGAACTTCCACCATGTGCCCTCAGTTAAGATATACAAGAAAATATCTATATATTAATCAAAATTAGGAAGTAGATCATATTTGGGGAGTTCCCTATATAACTGACACTTTTTTAAAGGACATTTATTTCAGCAATAGAAAAAAACATTGTTATTTTTCAAGCATCATTTTATTAAAAACTTTACAGTTTATAATGTAGATTTGCTTATATTATCAAGGATTGGACTGGTCTTGATCAGTTGTATTTTCATATCCAGCTAGTTATTTTGTGATTTGTAACAAATCTATCACCATGAATGACAAAGTATTTCTATCACCTATTTTCATTCCTATGAGAGTATCTGCCTTTGAAGCTGCTAAAGGTCACATTATATATAAGCCTTTATGATAGAAAAGGCCAGAAGAAAGCTGTAAACTGAAAGGTCATACCTGATGTGACACAGAGAATGAAAGTAGTTTAGTTGCTGCTAATGAAGTTATCAGCCATTCTGTCAAATCTACATACACTTTGAAAAACAATCTGGGCTTTACATTTTACCCAATGAAAAGACATATTCTGCTGAGTGTATCTTTAGCACCTCTTTGACTAGTCTGACTTCTGCTTACTCACTCAACATTCCAAAACATGGGCCTTGTCAGCGAACCCAGGAGTTCTGATGCAATAGTTAAGTCTAAGGGTCTGAGAATTTGGGTATGGCAGATGATTTTTAGAATGCTTTTGTCACTCTGGTTCCCTCTTATCATGCTGGCAAATATTTACTGAATCCTATGGGAAGAAGGTTTTTGCTCAGAACATAGAAAACAAATTAGGAAGTAATGAAAAATACTAAAATGAGTGTTACACTAAAATTTTCATCACCCACTGTAGCAGCAGACTCAAGAGAGTTAGCTACAAAAGTGTCATAGTTTCACTTAAGTCAAACACACCATGACATTGGCATCTCAGCTCTGGTAATTCAGGGAATCAGAACAGGTAAGAGAGAAAACTGTGCATTCGAAGACTACTAAGTTCTAAAGGATAAAGTCATAATGGGTGTAACTGAGGTACAGGATCTGTAGTATCTATTTAAAGGGACATTTCCAGATACATAAAAATGTCTACACACATACATGTTATACATTCTTGGGTCCCTAGAAAGGTAAACTGAAATCTTAGGAGTGACCCAATGTAAGTAAGACAGCTTATTTATATTGAAGACCCTCCCCCCAAAAAAACTATAAATCAGACATATTAACATTTTCAAAGTCTTTGTTCCCATTGCAGCTGAAATCTACTCTCTTCTATCAATTCTGAGCCAATTTCACTAATATTTCCCCTAGTAGAATACTCAACACAACAACTACTTGCTAACCACCTTCTGAATGAAAAGCATTAAGCCTGTACTTAAGCTACTTTTCTGCATTAAATGATGCAATTTTGTAGGAAACATAAATTTGAAAACTTCAAATTGTCCTGGTGCGCAGAATGGCTTTATGTAACACTCTATTTTCCTAACACTACGAAATCAGCTTCCCCTGTTATTGAATCTTTTCCAATAAGTAATTAAAGCATAGTGGAAATCTTGAAATGAAGTGCAGGACATGCACAGGAGAGAGACACAAATGTATTTATATTTCAGCTACAAGGGTACCTGTGACTACAGAAAAGACAGGTTTCATAGGACAAGAGCAGACATTGCATTAGGATGTGAATTTGCTTCCCTTCTAAAATGTACCTTTTCATTTTCATCATGCACTCTTAAATAAGATATGTCCATAATCCTGAGATGCAAATTGCTCATTCTGTCTTGGAAAGCAGATACAATTTAAATATTTATAGTAACACCAGTTTCCAATTTATACTGACAGATATATATTAAAGGTTCAGTCCAGATAAACACAATTCCACTCGGAGGCCACATAGAAACGACTTCATTTATTCATTTACAATTTTGTATAGTTACATTTTATTTTTATATTTTTAAATAAATATATTTTAAAAGTTTTAACTATTGAAGTATATATATGTATATATATATATAAAACTAACAACTGTAAGTTTGTTTCTTTGACAAGATGACATATTCCTGTAATCTTTTTAATACTTTTCCTCCTGAATATTTGTTTAAATTTTCTTATTCAGTTTCCCCTAAATGCTCAGATGAAATTCTATTTTTAGTTCATGACCTCTTCAACATCACTGTAAGTAACTTTCAAAGTATGTATTACTCATTTCTCCTTTGCTAACCTATTTTTTTTGAGAGTAGGCTTTTATCTTTTTTTTTTAATCCTTGTTATACAAACTATAGAAGATATGTAACTGATTCCTGAAAGTAAAGCATAATTTAACATCCACTTGAGATCTGGAACATTCATATAACTAGTAATCTTATTAGGGTGTCAGAAATTCAGGAAGTACATCTAAAATAAAACTGAGCAGCCTCATTCAGAAAACGTGTACAATCAAAGATTTTACATTTGGCCCCCCAAAATAGGGACCAGATTTACCCTCACATATGATAAAATAAGATATGCAAACAGTCACTTTCAGCCACTGACAACAGCTAGTATATGACTATGATCTCTGAAAGAAGGGAAAAAAATATCAAAGTAAATGTTAGCAATCCCCCCTAGGTACTACTTACCTAACATTTTAAAGTCAAAAAAGAAGAATAAGAACCTAAACAGAGTACCATATGCTTTCTGAATTGAGAAGACAGATCAAAGTTTGTAGAGGTCCAAAACATTCTTTTCCTAGTCTTGATTGTGCAAAATAAAGCAGAGAAGAGGAGAAAGTTGAAGGGGGACATGATTTCCTTTTGACAGTGGCCACATATTGATCTTTGCACACTTGAGATTAAACTACCTTAGAGTGGGGAAAGTACTGGTAAAAAGCCAACTGATTTCCAGAGTTCATATTCATATGCTCTGAGTTGTGGATAGTTGGTATCCCAGTGAAGTGGCTAGATCTCATAATACCCAGGACATCATCTGATAGATTTCTCAAAATGGTTTCGTCTTAGTAATTAAAGCTGAAACTAAAGCCGAAAATATTTTCTTTCTTTAATAAGGCTCAAAAATAAAGCTGACTCCCAGTAACTAATGTGTGGCCAGATCAATGACCAACAATATTCAAACTGTACAACCAAATCAAATGTTCATTTAAATATATAACATCTGGATACCTTCAACAGTACCCAGAAATAGGCATAACCTAGAATATGCAATTCATATCCAAGGGGGAAGGAAAGAAACATCCATCAATATACTATGAAAAAGAACTGCATGATCATTTCAAAGATAAGAACAGAGTGTATTTAACAAAATGAACACATTATAATAAAATATGAAGAAAACATAGATAAGGAAGAAATTTCCTTAACAATAAAGATATTCCCAAAAGATAAGGAGAAAACAATAAACTTAGTGGAAAAAGACTAAATTCTTTCTTTTTAGATTTAGACAAGACAAATATGTCTTCTTTATTTCTGTTTGATGTTATAATTGAAGTTTTTAATCACTTAAATAAAAATACAACTAGCAGAGTCATACTCAATAACAAAGAATGGACTACTGATACTGAAACATGAATATATGATTCAAGAATTATAAACAGGAAATAAAAAGGTATATTCAGTCTACATACCATATGATCTGTTTGCATAAAATTATAGAAAAGTCAGAATTACAGAAAAGCCAAAACTAGAGGTAAAATAATTTGTGGTTGTCAGGAAGTATGAATGTGAATGTTAAAAAAAGGAAAAGGGATTTTTTCTGTTATTGAAAATATTCTATATGTATTTTGTATTAGAATATAAGCTGCATATATAGCTTAAAAATCTAATAGCCACATCTAAAATAAATATTAATAAGAAAAGCAGTATAATCTTTGTTACACTATATAGCTTGTTTAACTTTATGCATCCACAGTGTTATCTTTTTTGTATTGTACTAGTCACATTTCAAATAACGAAGCATCACAATTATCTGTTTGCTACTCTATTGAACATAGTAGTTCAATGTCATGATTTTGGCAATTTGACCTTCCATACACATGAAAGATTTGACAAAACTCATAGCATTGTGCATTGAAATTCATACATTTTGTTGTGAAATTTTCATCAAAACTTAACTAAAAATAATTGGCAATATAGCATAAACTAGCAATGATTTAAACTACTTACCTCTTTGCATACTTTTAAGAATGAAATAATATATTTGGAGGTCAATTTCTTCTATCTATCATCTATCTATCTATCTATCTATCTATCTATCTATCTATCTATCTATCTATCTATCTATCATCTATCTATCTATCTATCTATCTATCTATCTATCTATCTATCTATCTATCTATCTATCTATCTATCTATCTATCTATCTATCTATCTATCATCTATCTATCTACCTATCTAGCTAGCTATCATCTGTCATTTATCTACCTACCATCTTGCACTTGTCAAGGTTCAGATCTATCATTTCACATCGCAGAGTGCTAACCACTATACGATCATGGCAGATCTAGCATTTCAAAACTCTTTGTTCTCTATACAGAAAGTTAGACAATGGAGTAAAAGAAAGTTACACAGAATTCTTTTCCAAAAGTAGGAAAGCATTGTATAAATTGTTCTTAATTCTGTTTTCTTAACTCTTTCTATAAAACATGTAGTGGTTAAAACACTTGATTGACTCTTGAGCGTTGACAAATGCAAGGCATTAACATGATTCTTACACAGGAGAGAAGATAGTGAAAGAGCAGCAGTGTTCTTTAAAGGTATACATATCCCATTAATCATTGCAGTGACAGAAAGAAACAACTCCAAGGGAAAAGAAGCAAATTCCTTTATTATGGATTCATTTTTCAACAGGATCTTTTCACTAGACTGTTAATTTGAAATTCAAGGCAGAAATAAAAAATAGCACCTTGTCATGTAGCTTTAGATAAATGAATGTGAACCTGGGCCACGTTGCCCTGGGACCATACTTTCCTTTATTTCAGTGACCTTCTAAGATAATTACAGTCACATTTACAGGGTTTATTGATTAAACAATTAATAAATGATGATAAACCCAGGCATTTTTAAGTGTATGCATTACAGGGGCAGCAGTAGAACAGCAGAGCAAATGTTGAGCATAAGCTTTCCACCTGCATAATTGCAGAGTCTGAAGGAAATGCAGAAAGCATGTTCTTTCCTATAGTCTGTTCCACGATTGAGGAGATTGCAGAATTTCAACCATTCATATCCACTTGTCCTTTAGTTTATAACACTCCAAAACACTGACCAGAAAGATATGTCAACTGGTTACTTGTCAGAAAAAGGAAGATTGAATATAATCATGTTCTCACATTTACTTTTTAATATGGAACTTACTTATCTATTGTTCATTGTTTTTATTATCCTAAGTCACCAATTATTCATTATTGCTACACTATTGAGTAGTGTAGTTCTGTATCATGATTTTGGTGATTTGAACCCACATACACATTGGAAATATTTGACAAACCTCATAATATCGTGCACTGAAATTCATACATTTAGTTGTAAATAAATTATGCATCAAACCTACCATCTTCTAAGCTGGGCACGGTGGCTTATGCCTGTAAGCTTCAGCCTATGAAGTGGCCGGGGCTAGGGATTGTGGTTCGAGTCCCACCTGGGGCCCATAGTGAGACCTAGTTCCAAAAAAATAACTGGGCGTGGTGGTGCGCTCCTGTAATCCCAGCTACCTGGGAAGCTGAGGCTGGGGATTGCTTGAGTCTGTAGTACCCCGGGCAACGAGAGCCTACCGTTCCACGGGCAAAAACAGCTAGACCTAGTCTCAAAACAAAACAAAACCAAAAAAAAAAAAAAAAAAACCCAACCCTATCATTTCCCCCAAAATCCAGTAAGTAAAACATCTTTAAAAGAAGTTTCTTATTTAAACTCGAAAAACAACTGCTGAGATTTTCTCTAAAATATGAAAATATATTTTAAAAACTTACTTGAGTTGTTTTATTTGTGTTTATCTACATATTATTACACATGAATATATGTAAGCATGAGAGAGTATATGTTTGATATTTCTTACCATTTACTTAAATATTACCTTTATTTTAGAAATATACATATTGAACTTAGTTTCTGTTGGGGAATATAGACAAATTCAAAGTATATATATATAAAAAATATGATGAATATAAAAAAGTTTATTCATTAAAATGCACATTATAACAGGGTTGAAAAGTTGCTTTTATGCTACATTCATTGTAATACATGAGGTACAAAATTAAATATTTCTAAAAATAACCATATTGCAATATAATTTTATATATTCAATTTCTGACATATGATATAAATATTGGCAGTCTTTCTAAAATTATTTATGGTATTATAAAGTAGCTATATAATAAACTATATAAAAGTAGTTTATATATTGTAGTTTATATATAGTGATATAAATATTGTATATTTATAGTTTACATTTATAAAACCTTCATATAGCTTAATAATCAGAAATTATCATTGACTGATATTTTCATTTAGGATGATTATTAAAACTCTAATCAGTCAATAAATACTACTCTAGTTTAAAAACAATAAACTATTAGCAGATACAATTCATATTTATTTATTGAATTTTAGTAGTCATTAAAATTCATGCCATTGGATGCTAAATTTATATTTTTA
The DNA here is from genome assembly GCA_004024945.1 of Uropsilus gracilis. Classification (NCBI taxonomy): domain Eukaryota; kingdom Metazoa; phylum Chordata; class Mammalia; order Eulipotyphla; family Talpidae; genus Uropsilus; species Uropsilus gracilis. The sequence continues at coordinate 30,625 of PVHY01009388.1, read as the reverse complement.
TCTTATTATTTTGTGTTTTAGAAGCAACACTAAACTATTAAATTCAATGCTAGACTTCTTTAGTTAAGTATATTTAGACCTCAATAATCATACACCTCCAAAAAGAAGTCATTAAACAGGACCAATAAGAACACAGTACCTTTGTCCAAGATATTTTCACTATAGTCAAATTCACACACAACAGAGATCACCAGTTATTTAAGATTTATTTATTTATTTATTTATTTATTTATTTATTTATTATTTAGCATTATATATAATTTATATATTTATACAATATATTTATATATTTATATAATATATTTATATACAAATATATATAATAAATTATATATAATTTATTTATTATTTAGCATTTTCTTACTAGTTGACAGTATGTTAAAGATGGCCCAAATTATGGTTCTATAGGAAATATTTCTTTCCATGAAAAGGTGATTCTCAAGATTAGCTGTTACAGGATTTTCTGCATTTTAGTGTTTACTCATACTGGGAAAATGTTATAAGCTCAGTGTCAGAGAAGTATGACTCGTTTAATGCAGACCTCATGGAGAATACAGATCAGGTAATGTCAGCTCTTGGTCAAACCATTCAAGGGTGCCTCATACTTCAATCACCCCATCTTCCAATGTGACATTTATTGTTATTCTCTACTTTAATAGCAGAAGTCTTCTCTCCTACAGATTTCAAAGCTAAGATGACAACCGTTCAGGTAAGTAAGTCTTAATTAATTGCCTTATTTCCATCAACAATTCTATCTTACACTACTTTTTAAGAGCTGAAGTCCGTGGCTACAACCTTCTAATTCCCTACACACATTTCTCAGACTCTTCCTAGAGAATGCAGTTTCTCTTCTTAATCCACTATGTTGAACTCTGTAGATGCATATTTATAATCAACAATATTTCTTTAAAAATACTCTATTAATATTCCCACATTAGTGATTACCTTCCACAACTTATTTCCACTGTGCATTGTTTTATGATCTTATACATTTGATTCATGCAGTTCTAGCTCATTAATTTCAGCCGCTGATTAGAATTGTATGCATGAACATTTCACAATATTTATGAATTCTTTATTAGACATTCAGTTTCTTGTGATCCTTTTTAATTTTTTCCCCTGAAAATGAAGATTATTTTGGCTATCTCTCTGTCCATAAAAAGGTTCTGAGGGTTAGAAAGGTGGCCAAAAGTTGGATGTGTTATACAACCTGCTCTTTCACTATTTTTAACAAAAATGTTTAAGCCCCATCTTTGGAGAGATTACTTCCATATGTCTACTTTTATTGTACTTACTGATATATTCTAACTCATTTACAATAACATGTGGAGCATTTTCTTCTGACCAATTTAATGCTTTTTATAAATTATTGCTGCCTTTCATGGGGGTAGCCCTTGATGCAAGCTTATATTTGTAGATTCAACAGTCACTCTGATCACATGACTTGATTTACTCAATGAAATTTGAATAAAATTAACATCTGAGAAGCATTAAGGTACAGTATAGGATTGACCTTGATCTCTTCCTGTGTTGTCACAATAGACAACCCCAGACAGGAGCCTCTTTTGGTCTGAGTCAAAGAGTGAAGATGAAAAGAAGCCTGGTAGGGTCTCTGCATAGTAAAAACTAGTGGGAATAGAAAACACACCTTTACTGATCCAGAGAGTTAAAAGGTCAGTCTCTCCTTGCCTTACAAACAGGCATTTTGAACAAATAAGGGAAACTGAAGACTTAGCTTGAGAACCATTACTGAGACAGGGTCATAAGGCCACCTGTGCCCATGGCAGGCTGATATAAATTCTAAAAATACAGGGACTAGTCACAGCCTAACTTTGGTAAATAGCAATCAGTATAGACTGTGTCCTAAATCTCAGCAAGTCCACAAGTTCAGAGTATGCAAGTGCTTCATACTTCCCTCACTGATCAGACACTATGGTCTCTTCCCATTTCTTTAGAAGGGTATCACCAAATCTGCCTTTTCTCTTCCCATACTGTCTTGGAGTTATTTTGATTTTAGATCCTGATGTCCCTTCACATCAATGATCTCCCACAACACAGTATAAGTTTCTGAAGTTTGGGGAGTGCTCCCAATATAGCAAACTCTTCCTGTAAATTGACTGAAATAATGATCTTGATAATTCACTATCTTCCCACCTCTTTCATCTTTCACTTGATTGGTTCTTGAATAGAAAAGGCTTTCTAATATCCTCTTTCTTTCACCTGCTAGTCCAAAAACTTCAAATGACATTTACCATTTTTTTTTAGCCCAGGAACAACTTAGCTTGCATTAACTGCTTATCGATCACTCCTCCTCCACAATTGTGGTTTTCCTGACATGACTTTTAAATTCCTCTTTATTTTAAACCACTTGTAATGGCCATGTTTTTTTTGAAAAATCAATAATCTATTAAAGTTACCAATATATTTATTCATTTTTATAGATGACATTGTTTTCACTTTTTGATTATCATTCTTGCTCTGGCTCACTGTTCCTTATCTTCTTGTTTTGCAGTGGTTTGAACTTGTGCCTGATCTTCTGTCTCAAGCTAAGTTTTATAACTACAAGCTATGGCAGGATCCTGCACCCATGGTGGTCACATTAGAACTCTTGAAGCACCAACTTAGGGACCACAGGCAACTCTGCTCAGGTCCCACTAGATATATTTTATCTTTTCTCCCCTGCTTATTAAGTTGGTACCTTTCCCCTCATAAATCAGAATTTTAAAGTGGTTGCTTCCGTACTCATTGCCCCAGGCAAGAACACAATGAGTGATCTTACATAGTGGTGAAAACTCTAAACCATTGAGCATTTTTCTTAAGGAACAAATAGTTACCTGGGGCTTAAAGGTAAGGCTGAAGTCAAAGGTGTTAGAGGTGTCACTCTTGGGGAAGCAGGTGAGAAAAAACAGCATGAGACATGCCCTGAGGATGAGAAAGAATTTTGTAGAGGTGGAGACACTGATAGGGATATCAGGAGCTGTAGACACTGCCCTCCTTCCCCTCATATTGCCATCCAGGAAAGTAACCACTGGGGGAGAGAAAAAAGGATCCAGAAATTTCAGCTCTACCAGTAAATTAATATTTTTTAAATAATTTTATTATTTTTAAAAATTTTATTGCACAAACATATATTACATCATTGTCTATCCTGAGATACTCCCACTTTTTGGACTATTGCTGGGCCTTCCAGAGACAGGGAGAGGCAAAGGCTGATAAACTGATAAAGACACCATTGTGGGCTTTCATTTGGACAGTTGTTCTGATTGTCAATGGTGGGAGAAAAACATTTAGAAGCATAGCCTTTTGTTTTGAGTATTTGTTTCAAATCTTGAGTGGTGGGAAGACGCCATATTGAATACTTTTGGTTTAGGACTTTGAAACACTGAACAATAACTGGGATAACTGGCACAGTGACTCTCTGCTTTCCCTCTTTGTTAGGCAAATTCCTTTATTGTTGTTTCCGAAACATAAATAGTCTTGAAATTGTGTGCATGGGTGAAGAACGCAGACAACAACAGGCAAACTGTGTGGGTTGGGTAAGTTTTAGTGCTTTTGTGTTGGGTATCAAAGTGAGTTCAGCTTATTAGAAGTCAAAGAAAAATCTTACATTTTTATTTATTTTGCGGGGAGGTAATAGATGTTACCAAATTCCCATCCCAAACCAAATTTCCACCTAAGGGGAGAGGCTTTCTAATTTACACCCACTTTTCATATACCTCGGTGGAACATCATTCTTGCAATTTCCAATCCTGTTATTCTTCAAAAGCCAGACACTCAACTGCCCCACTCCAGAGCTCCATTCATCTCTTTGGATTTACCATCCTGAAAACTAGAAAAACCTTTGAGCCTGGCTCTTATTGTCCTGCTTTCTCTTTGTAAATGCTACCTGACATTCAAATGTGTTTAGGGAAGAGCAGCTCCTCAAAGCATATACTTGTTACAGGCCTAGAGAAAGACATTTGAATCCACTCACAATCCTTCTCTAAAGCCTGTTCCCACCTTCTCCCTGATTTGCCCTCCACATCCTCCTCTTTTATGAAAAATTCATTCACTCAGATGAGAAAAGAGTTTTGCCACTCTTGCACATTTTACAATTTCTACATTTAGCTGTCTTTGCTGTAACCAGATGTTAATAGAATTGTTTTTGTTTTGTTTTGTTTCCTAATCCAAGGGGACTACTTTTTCTTGAGAGAAGTTTGGATTCTGGTCCTGTGAAATAGGGACTGACAGTTCAAAATTCATTTAATTTTTCCACTAACAATAACCAACGTTCTTTTCCTCCTAAGTTAATTGGGCAAACACCTTTATGCAGTAAGCATTCATTTTCTTCCAAAGAAAACACAAGCCTCATACATTGCATAACTTTATTACACTAATTAACATGCTTTGTTTTTCTCCACCTGTTTCTTTCTCGCCCTCTTCTTTCCCTTTTCTCCCCACATGTGTGGGAAAAAAATACTGACATTATTGTGGTTGGGGGAGTATTTCCCTCCTTCAAGTTTCCTTTCACCTCCAAACTCTGTATTATTTAAGGGTGTCTTTTTCTGACCTATCTGAGACAGAAGGCACAACTGCCCCAGACAACCTGAATCATATGTAGTGTATTTAATGTGTCACTGCATCCTGGACTCTATGGGTAGTGATTCTATCTTTTTAAAACACATTAGGACTTACCCTACAAAATCTGAGTATCCATATTCCCCACAATTCTCATCTGTAATAAATGCCAGTTTCACAATTCCTCTAAGATTTTCCTCTTCTCCATTATATCTGTGAATTATTTAGTACCAAAATACCTAACAGATGTTATTTCATTTGCCAGTTTTCACTGGCTGTAAATGCAAACATTGAAATTAATACAACAACCTGGATAAGTGGGGAAGATATTCTGCATAACCATTATGCAGAAATTAGATATTAGTGATATAAATGACTCAAGTCATTGACACTGAAAACATTCCATACCCTGGTAGTCTTACTAAATACTTTTTCGCTTTCTTGATCCATGGGTTTTTTTCAGATTGCATTTAGCAGCACAGCAATTGTACCTTGTTATTCAAGGTAGACCTGTTCTTGAGTGCATCATGACTGCCTCATCTTTAAGAGAAAACTGTGGTGCAGACACCAACTGCGGTATGTTGCTTGAGTTTATTTCAATGAGTAAAGTCCTCTGCTCATTCCAAATCCTCCCTACATAAAAAATATTGCTGGTCAGCACCTTAGGTTCGGTCACATTCTTAGACAGGACCTCTCTGCAATCTCTTATGTGAGCAGCAGGGAGGTAGTATAAGGATTTATGACCCTCTAGTCAAAAGTATAATGAAAGGCCTGTTCTTCCAATTAAATGTATTAATTCAATTAAAGGTGATCTTATTCACCAAAGAATGGGTGAATTCTAAAACTAATGATGAGGGTAGTTGCTGCAGTGAGGCCTGATTTGTTCTCTCTCAAATTCTTCATTTACTAGAGCTGTAACTCCCACAGTTGCCCGTAGGAATTTTTGCTCTAGCAAAGCAAGAATGTGGTCCTGGAAATTTAATCATTTCTAAGATAAAATTCCTGTTTTATTGAATATAAATAGGTATGCCTAGTTATGTTAGTGATTTTATAGTACTTAAATACCAATAATTATTCAAACAGATTTATTGAAGTTTAATAGCAATGTAATAATAATGTCGGTATGTTTTATATGCAATAGTTGTTACACCTCATTAAACAGGTTGGTAAATGATCCATTGCTGTTTAATTAACATGCAATGGCTGTGTTATTAAATCTTAGACTGTAAATTAAATCCTGATTTGAGACACTTAATTTTAAAGTGTGATTGAAAACTCCTTTGGACATGAGCCTCGGAGCCCCTTTTATTTTCCATGGTTCCTTCCTGCCCTGTTCATATTCCACACTATACCTTTGAAAATGGAAAGTGGACTGTACTTAATGTGTGTGGGTATTTTTCTTAATGGACAAAGGCATGGCTTTCTAGTCAGTGAACAAATTGAATGGAGAATGCATTTTATTTTAGGTCAAATTTCGTACATATGGAAGATTACTTTAAAGATATTTGGGAAAAGAACTAAAATAAATTCTTAAAACATTAATTCCTAGTAAGATATTCTGCAAAATGAACAAGCTTGATTTGGTTAATTCAAAACGAAACACCTACCTCTGTACCAACAGAAAGATCCTTGTTACAGCTCAGACTCTTCAATGTTTGCTAAACCAAGCATTATAAAAAGAGTAATTTGGTCTTCAGTGGACAAAAATAATTTTTCCCCTAATTTTAATAGTAAGATTTAAGCCTGGTCAATACATGAATTTCAAAAAGGAACATAAGGTTGAGCATACTCAACCTTATGTTGACTGTTGTGTGAAATGAAGCATAGAATAATAGTAAAATCTTTTTTAGGTACCTTATAAGTTTTTTTGCATATTCTTTTGTGTTTTTCTATCTTGTAGTAGGCAAAACATATTCCTAGCATCAAAATATCTCTTTTTGAGCATCCTTTTCCCAATGCAAACCTATGTTACCTTTCAATAATATTTTATCATTGCATATACAAAACATCACAAAATTAGGAAAACTGCAATTTCTAATATATTTTTTAATATTTTGAATAAATAAGATTGGGTTACTTTACCATAACCATGGATATTAATTCTGTGGATATTAATTGTAATAGAACATAGCACATTTTCTGTGGATATTAATTCTGTGGATACTAATTGTGTTAGAAAATAGCACATTTTCACTTGGAGTTTTGGAAAACATTTTAAAGAGGTGTTTCAATTAAATCTTTTAACATATCTATTAATATGACTGTAATGGTGCCTTCTGTATGTGCAAACTAGCAAAAACACAACGAATAGATATTGCAGAATAATCGCAGCAACATTTTGCAATGCAGAAAAACGTTCTCATGAAATTTTGCATACTTGAAACTAAAAGTGTTTCCCAGATTGTGCCTTCATCAAAGTAATTTTGCACATGAGCTGAAAGGGTTTAATCCTGCTGTCTGAAAAATTTTCTGCACACCCTTACTTTCTTCACCAACTACACCCATTATAGCTCTCAAGCTAAAGTTTCTTCTTTCAAAGTTAACTCCACATCACTTAGTTTTTATAGCCTTTCCTTTCCACCTGTAAGGAATTAGCCTCTTCTTCTCTGGGACTTTTCGCTGTCAAGATACTATATTGCCACACTGTGAGCACTAGAGTCATAAAATATTCAGGTATTTCCAAGGTTACTGTTCTCTAATTGACTTGTGGGTACAGTCCATGAGTGATAGGTCTTGAATCATCAGTCTAAGTAAGTAAATAGGTACATGATAAGAGTTCATTTTAGTGAATAAATATTTGTTGTCAAGATACTATTTATAAAGATCCAAGAGATTGCTACTATTGAGGCCAGCTTCCTTAATTGTATTCGTCCTTTGACTCTGCATATGTAAGTGTGTGCCATCTTTGAACTTCCTTCTTTTTTATCCAAACCTTTGTATAAAAAAGGGCGACTGTCCCACACTTTGATTTAGCATTATTTTTTCATGGTTTCTGCTATTAAAGATATTTAATATCTCCTTTGTCATGGTGGGGCAGACCTTCCTGGAGGCAGATTCTGAAGTGATTCTAGTTCATCAAGCTTGGCCTCAGCATTGTTGGAAAATAAGAAATACTTGTGAATCATAGGCTAAAATTATGTGTAAAACAAACATTATTTGATAGCAATGGCATTAATAAAGTGATCCCCCATATATTATAATAATCACATAAACATTTCTAAAAATACTTCATTCCAGGTTAAAAAAAAAAAAAGACAAACACATAAAGCTTTGCTATAGAACTTGTTAATATGAATTTTCACTTCCCTTTGAATTTAAAATAAACCTCAAAATTAAAATTAAAATTAATTAACTTATGTGAAATAAAAATTGCAGGATATGTGTGATAGTTTTCACACACACAAGCATGCAGACATATATATATATATATATATATATATATATATAGTGCTTAATTCATTGCTTTTCATCTTCAAATGGATGACTCATATATAATGAAGACTTAATGAATATAATTCTACATTTAAGGAATCAGGAATGCACTAAAAGATCAGTACAAAATAACAGGACCAGGTAGTAGCAAGAGAGCAACAAAGCTAACATGCTCTTATTCGGAGTCACTTATATCCCACAAAATTAACTAATTTCAAATTCACTTCAACTATTAGAAATATATTTCCCTCATTCCTACTATCCAAATATATAGCTTGGTAAAGAAAATATAAATTTGTAAGACATCTTTGGAAAATTCTATTCGCTTTATCCCTCTTTCTGTCTGTCTGACTCTCTATGTTTCTCTCTCTCTCTATATATATATATAATTACATGTCATATATATGATAGCATGCATGTACCTATAAAGTCATAGATGCATAGATATCTTTAGAATTGACATATTTAGGAAAAGATGAAACATGTGTATTCTCTCAAAGAGATCTGTTCTTATGTGTATCTTAAGAGAATCCCATTGGACTTTCCAGGTAATTACTATACTTTATTCTAAAAAATTAGGAGAAACCTTCAATGAAACTGAAAACACCTGACATCCCAATCTATCTTCTGAATATAAGGAAGAAAAACAGAGGGAAACTGGTAGTGTCAAAAAATGGGAAGATTTGCTGACATGCTCCTTAACAAAAACTGATGACAATTATTAATAATTTCAGTATTAGCAATTGATATGACTGATAGTTTTATCATTAATAACTGATGTTATTAAATATTGTTAATAATTATTAATGACACTAAATCAAATTTCTGGAAATAATTTAAGTGTAAATACCACATGGATGCATAGATATCCATGACAAGCAATGACATTTGGTAATAGAGACAAAATTAAACAGCTAGAATACTTAAAATAATGAAAAAAATATCTACCAAGAATCCTCTGCCTAATAAAATTATCTTTCAAAAAGGAAGGCAGTGTTAAAATTTCTATGATAAAACTGTTATTAAACAACAAAAATATCCAGAAATACATAGTGAAAATTATTTAAATGACTCATTGACATAAATGTAAAATTATGAAACTTTCAGAAGATAACAAAGAAGAATTTCTAAATGACTTGGATTAGGAGATAACTTATAAAGCACAATACCAAAAGCTTGGTCTCTAAAAGAAAGAATTGATAACCTGAACCCATCACATTTAAAAACTTCTCTGTGAAAGATGATGTCAAGTGATCAGAAGACAAAGAACAGTTTGGAGGAAATATTTTCAAAAATCACAACTCACAAACAACTAAAACTACGCTTACCACAACAAACTGACAATCTGATTTTACAAAATAGGCTAAAGTGCTGAGAAGATACCTCACCAAAGGAAACATACAGATGGCACAGAAGCATATGAAAAAAAAATCAATGTGTTTGTTAGGGAATTGCAAATTAAACATAGTATAATACCACTAGCCACTCATTGAGCCATCAAGACTTTAAATGCTAGCTATAATATGGGAAAAGTAGCTTTTTCATCCTTATCAATATATGAAAGCAATCAAGATGTTCTTCAGTGTGTGAATAGTAACAAAGCTGATAGCTCAGGCTATGAAAAGACATTGAGATACCTTCAGTGAGTATTATCAGATGAAGAAAGCATATAAGAAAAGTCTGAAAACTATATAGAACAGTCTGGAAAAGACAAAACTATGGCGACAGTAAAAGGATCAGGAGTCTCCATGGGTTAGAATGGAAAGAAAGATGAACCACCATATGCTAGAAGGATTTTAAAATGGTGAAACTATTTATATGCTAATATATTAAATGTGTGTTATCACACATATGTCTAAACCCATAGACTGTGAAACACGAGAGAGAACCTAAATGCAAACTTAAAACAGAGGACAATGATGTGTCATGTAGTGCAACAAAAGTACCATTCAGTGAGGCAAAGTGATAATTGGGAAGAATTGCATGTGGTAGGATATTTGAACTTTTACTTAATTTTGTGGTGAACCTAAAACTCTTCTGAAAAAATAAGTTTATTGCAATCACTATAGAAATTTAAGTTGATAAAACAAGAAATAGTTTACCAATAAGTTGAAATTCTATTCACAGTTTCCCTACAGAGCATGTGGAATGTCAAATACATGCACAGCATTTTACTTATGGTGTCAGGGATTGAAAGCCAAAGCACATGTGAGATTGGGAGCAAGATGCTCACATTGCCTTTGACAAAGTGAAATAGACACATTTATAACTTTTTTTTTCAGGTCATGTAATGGGGACTATTATAAGGTATAATTGTTCTGTGGGTCTTTGTAACAGTGACTATCATAAGGAAAAATTAGGCATTTTTCTGTGGGTCTTCAACTCAAGGGACATTTAGTCTTTTTCTTAGAAAGTTTTTGAAAGAAGGACAGATGGAAGGAAACTTTACCTGGTGAAGGTCACTTTTGATGGAAGGAATTGCAAAAATAAAAGAGGTGGTTAAAAGTTCTGTATGCTATGTTTCTTGACAGAGCCAGGAAAGTGAACTTGACGTTGGAAGCTTGAAAATGCAAGCAAAGCTGAATGAAGAATTCAGTAGGCAGAGTAAGCTTGAGCATGCCAAACCAAGAAGGAAGACTGGAGTTGCCAGTCTTCTGTGGCATCAGGAAGAGAAAAAGAGGTTACTTCCAGGGAGGAGGAGTGGTACTTCTTCCTCTGAGAAAGGAAATCGATAAAAATATTTATTTGAAATAAATATTGAAGAAGTATAAATCAAGTGCCTTTAAATAATGCATTGCTTCAATATATATTTGTATTAAAATATTTGGCAAAGGATAGGATTTTTCTGGATGTAATTTAAGACTAAAGATATGTAGAAAAGTTTTGAAGAATGTATCAGAAACAACATGGATACTATTCAATTAAAGATTATTTAAAGACAGTGGATTCTCATATACAGTCGAGCAGGTTGTAGGTACAAGATAATGCCCAGGTGAGGGGTCAAAATGGAGGCTTGGAACACAGTCCGTGGCCAGGGAAAACCTGTCCTTAATTCACACAAAGGTGGTCAGTGGGCAAGATAGTGACGGTGAAAATATCTAAAATGAAATCGATGCCTCAATTTTATTAAAAGGTTATACTGCTTATTGAACCTAGAATAGATGACCAAAGGGAAGCAAGTAGCTTTGTATTAAAAAGTAACCAAAGAAAAGTTAAAGATGGTATTACTTAACCTCTAATAGTTGGGGTCTAGAGTACAATAAGGTATTTTGTTATGATGCTTAAATTCTCTCCTGGAAGATTAGTCACTTTCAAAAGCAAGATTTTTCCCCCATCTTAGTTACAGTGACAACATCCTCAAAACTACTGAAAAGACTGAATAATTTGCCATATTTACACTGGGGATTTAATTAGATAAAATTGCATGTTAACCAAATAGCTTTTCTGAAAGAGGAGAGGTTGAATGTCCCAACGTGAAAACATTATTAGTGTTTTCTGAAAATTGTTAATGACTTGTCTGGTAGGCAAATTCTGAATAAAAGACATTCTTCCAGCATTCAGGTAGTTTAGGTAAATTGTTCCTTTCATAAGACATTCAAGTTGTTGAAAAGTAAAAGGCAGCATTGCATTTAGATTGTCACAATTTCAAATTTGAGGGCAACTCTCTTAGACATCTCGTTCATAATACCTATGCATCAGAGATGAACACAATCAATCTTACCCCATTTCACTGGGGAGATGGAGATATTATGTAAATATGAGGAAAGGAAAAGAATATCTTACTCTTTGTTACTATTAAATATCAAACTACATACAATGTACTGTTTCACTCCTGAATTTTCAAATTCCCAGACTAATAAACCTTAAGTAGTTGAAAATGAATATTGCCTCAAAGGCATTTAGGTAGTCTGCATACATAATTTCCTTCCCTCCTCTGCTTGCCCTGCCTCAGTGGATGCTGCAGGGGATAAACTAAATAATACAGATAATGCAGAACAGCATGAAACACCAAATGATCCCATCAAATTGATTTTTAACTGGTGTCAATCAACTGAAATGAATGCAGTTTTTAACTCAGAATAGTTTATTTCTTGCATAGTAAGACAACTATTGGATTCAATAGTTGATTTTTCTCTCCTGTGACTGCTATCCAATATAGGTACATCTACCATTTCTATTTGTTCATGAACAGTTTTGGTCTGTGCATGCCACCTATCTATTATCAGTTATATTTTCCAAATGCTCTATGTGTGGAGAAGCAGGGAGCATTGTCTATTTAAATAAGTCTGGAAAATGAATGCATCATATAAATCCCAAGTAGCGTCATCTTTGGAAATAAACACTTCTTTGAATATATTGGTTTTATAGACTGATAATTTTCACAGCAGCTCTACAAATATAGTTCCCTTCTATTTAGCTAAAATGGCTCCAGAATGTATTTACATTAACTCTAAAGATGCAGTTTTCTGATTTTTCCATTTCATACCTGAGACTAAGAAGATCTCTTAGTTTCTTTTCGTAATGATCAGCTCAAATAAACCTTCCATTCTTTACTATTAAACTGTTCATTTTTTAAATAAAATTAATATCACTTCTTTATTCTTTATTCTTAAATCAAAAATACGAATAATTGCTGTCATGCCAAAGAAATATTTCCTTAACGAAATCAAAAACATTGCAAAGAAAATATTAAATCCTGCAGTACTGTCCCATTCTCCCTTCCATTGTCCCAAATCACAATTCTGGCAGCAAAACTTTCATACACAGCATGACATCTGCTAAAAATGAGTTCAACCCAGCATCTTGTCAGATGGAGCCCATGTTTTGTGTTCTCTGATCTTCTAAAAAGAACAAACAAACCTGGAGCGTAGGAAGGTACATAGATGGCTTCTAGGGAAGCTGTCATTTCCACTGTAGCTTTGTTCTTTACTGCAGAGACAGCCTGATACTAAAAATTGCTGGAAGAAAACAGAAAAATAAAATAGCATCACCAGCATGTTAATAAGTATCAAATAGAGAGGATACTGGATCACAAAACAAACATGATTGTATGTGTAGATATAAATTAAATAGAGAATAATGAATAATTTAGTGACTATTCAGTGATAAGAAGATGGGAGTAGGATAACATATAGAGATGCTAAATTAGCCAGAATTATCCTTAATGTTTAGCCTTCCAGTTATAAAATTTTCAAATATCTGCCTAAAATATATTTTTTGATTTTAAAGATCACAAAAACACAAGTAAAATATAGTACATGTACATATTTATGCATGTGTGTGCATTTTTTAAGTGAGTGGTCAATTCATTACATAAAGAGTCAAAGGAAATTTAAGGTATTGACTTAAATAAAGTTTTATTTTCTAATAAAATCCTTAGGCACATTCGTACATATTTATACAAGTAAACTCATAAACATGTGTATGTACAAGTGAGTCATAACAATATTTTTGTGTTGGGGAACACAAGGGTGGGGGTAGAGAGAAAGAGAGATCAGGAGAGATAGAGAGAAGAGAGATTATACTATTCATAAATGAAAACCTATGTAGACTTTAAAATAATTGAATTAAGTTAGATTTCAAAAAATATTCAATACATATTATTAAATAAAATGTCAAGTCACAGACCAAAAGGGAGTATCTGATCCCAATGTGTTTCAAAGACCAAAACAAAATTTTACCTGAACATTAAAATGCATATTTATAGGCACAGAAAATTTCTCAAAAGATTTTAAACACAGAACTACTAAGACCAAAGAAGACAGAGAAAGGCTGGCACTGTTTACTATTTACACTTTTATATTGCTTGAATTTGTTAAAGCAAGCATGTTTTTCTTGTTTGTTTAACCAACTCAAAAAGATTAAACAATGTACACAGTGTTTTCACAGTAAATGCACATTCATGCACAGTTCAGAGGGAGAGGAAAGGTTGGAGACTTCCAATCTCTTCCATTTATATTTCACTAGCACCACTGGCCACTTTTTAAAGGTAATAAATATATGCAGTTGATAGCTACAGAATAATTAATTTAATCTTTCCTTTGTCTTTGAAGTCAAAGAATATCTATACCCCTCTCTTTACATTCATTCTTTCTGCACTTCCTGTTTTCCACGTGGTGCTATTAAACTGTCTTGGAACTAGCTTAATAAAACCCCAGCAGTTGTTGCTTGCCTTTCAACTCCATGATTAAAAAGGGAATGAAATTATCATCCAGAGGGGTAACCACGGTATGTGTGCATGAAGCAATCTGTTGAGACACTGCACAGTGTTCCAGCAATGTGTGGTTTTGAAGCAGACAGAAGAAGCAAATGTAAAGTGAGTTAATTGAATGCAAAGAGCTAAGGGAAAGATTTTTATTTATTTAATCTCTATTGAAGAAGCAGTAATGTGCTACTAAATAAAAGTAAAGTTTAGAATGTAACTGCAGAAAATTAGTTTCTGGTCACTTTCAGACACTCATACTTTTTTTTTTGAAACTCATAAATACTTTATCTCTCTCTTTTCCCCAAATTTCCTAAATCATAAATAATGTAGTCATTACCAGTGCATGAGAAAACATGGTTCATAATATTCTAGTTGCCAAGTAGCTAAACAGAAAAGGAATCTTTAGCTAAGCTTGTTCTTCATTAAAAACAGCTTATGTGGAAGGGAGTGGGGGCAGGTGACCAAATTTTCAGCACACATGGATTTGACTTCTGTGTCTAGCAGTGATTGCCTTGTTAAGAAATGTACATAGAGTTCCAAAAACATCCACATGGCTTTACCAAATGTGTTTTGCAACTTTTCCCATGTGCTTGGCAGGTTCTGGCAAAGAATAGCTCAACTACCCATGTGCTTGGCATACCATTATACATAGAAACTATGTGATTACAGGAAGCACTTGAACAATGCCCTTACTATTTTCAGACTGTGGTCAGTCATCAGATACAGAAAAACAATGAAATGCAAGAAGTGATAGCTCAGATTTAGTACACTGTGGTTCAAATAAAGTCTTAGTTGCGACGTTTATCTTTCTTCCTTCAGTCTTTGTCCTGGTACTTTAATTTAACTTTACTAAGTTATTATTGCAACAGCGTATTAGAAAAATCAACATCTGATTAATCTATGTCTACTTCCTCCTTGATTCAATGCATTACATGTCTATCAGTGCTGTATCAATCTTCCTTATGGATAATTTTGGTAGAGTTTTAAATCATCCATGCTCCTCTTATGCCTTATGGATTAAGAATAAAACCTATTTCTTACCACTGGGAACTTTTCATTACAAGGATTCAGTTTACCACTTTGTTGTTTCTCAACGTACATCCACCTGAATTCCAGATTGCCTCCATATACTCTTGCTTTTGAAGTTTACCCAAATTTTAATTTGTGTTCTGTGGACAAAAAGCCTCAGATTTCACAGTAAAATAAGAGCCTGAATTGAATCCAAAATTTCAATTTTCAAATATCTGCAATGGGAATCAATGGATTTAGGAGAAGTTAAAGAAAAGCAACTGCAAGATAATAGTTGATAAATAAATCAAATTGCCCCCACTAATTATTAACTATGAGGTTCTACATTTGTATTTTTTTTGTTTTATTTCTTGCTAACGTATTCCTTTTTGTTCTCCCACTTTCACTCCAATATAGAGTAAATGTATTTTTACAAGTAAGGAAATAGTAGCAGCTTCTAATATATCTGTAGATATAATATCATCTAGATCTCCATCTCATCTCCTCTCTGACACAAATCACACCTGAAATCTCTTTTTCAGTTTCTTCAGGCTTAAAATAGAGATTATCAGATTTAGCTCACAGAAGTCCTAGAAAATTCAATGGAGGCAGCATATATAAAATGTCTGATGAAAAAGACCAATGGATTGCTAGCACTAAAAATGATAGGCTGGCTGGTAAAGGTAAATTTTATGTTACTTATTGCATCACTGCATTGCATATTTGTGTAATTTCAATCAATGCTAATGTGTAGTGGATAAAATAAGAGAAATTCAATGGGAAACTGAACTCTGAAGTCATCCTACTTTTAGCTTCTATAACATTTATGCCAATGTTCCTCCAGGTAAAACCTTCCTTCTGTTTTTTAATTCCTTATAGATTAATCAAGGGGTTATATTAAATGATTTATAAGATTTCATAGTGTGATAAAGTTCTACAGTTTGTTTTTTTTTTTTAGTTGAAAGAGGTAAGTTTATTTAAGAAAGACAAAGTGACTGATCAGAAATAAAGAAGACAGGAATTCAACATGCCATGCAAAATCCCAGTGTGAGGTAAGGAGATGCTGCTAGAGTTGGTTTTTAAAAATTATTTACTATGCTTATCTTAAGAATGATGAGACATCCATCATCATCCATCATCAAGAAAACAAGAAATGTTTTCTTGGCCACTTCTATTTGCATCAATCAGAAAATGCCAAATTATGCATGGAAATAAACAAGCCAAAATAGTAGAATTCTATAACAACAGATGTTTATTTCCCTATGGTTCCTTCCAAGTAAGAGTTTTCAGCAGTAGTCTTGTGGTTGCTGGCTCAAGAATGTGGGGTGAGAAGAATAGTGGTACACTCTCTTCACTACTAATATTCACTCTCCAAAGTCAGGCCCCTTTCAGGGGGATGTTGCTAGTTTAATTAGAAGAGCAAATAAGACTATAATCCAGTAGAAAATTACTCCAAAGTGCATCTCCAAAATGCAAAAATTACTCCATTTTTCCCTCACATGATAAAGTCAAGTCTATTTTAGTGGGGGAAACCGCCTAATAATTTAATCCATATTTTGCTAGTGCTTTTTATTTCTATTTCTATTTACAAACTTAGTTTTCAGCTCCAATGTTGCTTTTTCTCATTGACAACTAAAAACTTGTATTTCAATATAATAGTAGGACTCACCAACTATTAGGTTAGAGCCTGAATTTCTAATCTACTTGCTAAGCCAAGTTGACCTACCACATCTGTGAATTTTATCATTTCTTATTAATTTGAGATATCATCACTTCCCATGCAATCACACTGCAAGAGCTCTTGATTTTACCTTTGAACTTTTTCTCATACTTGTCCATTTTTTTAACTTCCCCCATTTTATAAGTTCAGGTGTCCTATCTCAACTGCTTTCAGCACTTAAAAGCATACAACGAAGACCATTGGCATAGTTTTTGATCATACCTTTCTCTTTAGTCAGAAGTATTTAATGACTCCCCATCACCTAAAAGCTATGATCGAATTATTTAATCTAATATTCAGGAGCATCCATGAGCTATCAGTCTTGATCTCTGCCCTAGTGTTTTCATAGCCCCCAGTTGGAGAAATACCCACTCTCTTAACCTAATACCAGTTCATATTTTCATAATCTCCATTTTTATTCCTTATTTAATGATTATCTTATATATTTTTATATACTTCAGAGAGAGTTATGTACATAGTAGTTTCTCAACATATATTATTTAAGAAGGGAAGTGTGTCAGTGTTGTGAGAATCTGTGAGCTGTGTCAATTGTCTGACATTCTAAAAATGCTTCAAAACATCGTATCACTTATCCCTCACTTCAGTTTTATGGGGTGGTTACAATTATCCTCATTTTATGCATGAAGAAAAATGTAGCTTAGAAAAGATTATGAACTAGGGCCAGAATCCAAACATATGTCTGTTGATTCAAAGCCAGTCTATGTCTTTGTATTTAATATTTGGAGCTGTTTTAATTGTACATTAATTTGGTGGGTTTAAAACTTTGTCCAAGCCTCTTTCTTTGATTTGGGAAATTTCTACATATTGAGCCTATCAGAAGGCTCAATTAAATTTATTTCAAGGACAAATAATTTGGTGTTCACCAAACCCCCAGGTTGTAGGTGAGCCTGCAAATACAGTGTTTCCCAATTTATTTCACAATGATCAGTATCAGATATGATAGCGGTCTGAAAATTATGCTATTTTGAAATCTGTTTCTAGGATTTTGCATTTGTAAGACTCCCCAGAATCTAAAGCTTATTAAAACAAATAATAAAAATTACAGAACCAAGTGAAACTTCTCATATTGTCAAATGATGAAAATAATATTGAAATAGATTATACTAAGAATTTTGCTACTAATAGAGCAATATAAAGCAAGTCCTCTCTCATATAGAAATTTCTTATGTTTATTGGTTGCATTTCAGAATATCCAGAGTAATTAAATTTCAGCAGTGATCTAATACATTCTACCTCTTAACTACTACAGATGAGACTACACTAGAAAAGGCCAGGTCATATAATATAACAACAGAATATTTTATCTTTCAATTATTCTGGGGAGGGAGATTAATATGAGATTAATATGAGAGAAGCATTAAGTTAACCTTGTTCAAATCAATCCAAAGATATACAAAATACCAAGCACAAAAGTTAAGAAAGTTTTCTTTCTAGAATATGAATGGTTGTTTAATCCATAAATTAGATGTCATTTAAAGGCATGGTAATTTTATTAGATTATGTACATGGGGTATAGACAACATATGTTGATTTAGATATTAAGTAATAAGCTGTATTTTTAAAAAATCAAGGTCATTTTATCATTGGTAATCAACAACATCGACTGTTTCCAAAGATAAAGAAAAACATGACTAAAATCTCCCATTTGAGAATCTTTTTACTAAAATACAATTTGGGGACAAGTCACTCTTGATTTGTGACTATGCTTTATATTCCCTTCTTAGTTTAAGTCAAGCAAAGCAATTTATGAGCTTATTGGGCAAAATCAATGCTTTGTTCAAACCTGAAATTTGCAAAGAGTCAGTCCTCATTAATGTAATTTGCACTAATAGAATAAAAATCCTCACCTTAATTGGGATTCTTTATTAAAAATATAGCCCATAAACTACAACCCCAAATTGGCATAGTCTTCTTTATATGTTCAATGTCTAAAAGACCTGCATCAGAAAGAACAGGTGGTAATAGGAATTATTTTAATAGCAGTAAAAAAGAAACTAAGAAAAAATCAGGCCCATTAAAAGAATGAACTATTAGTATAAAATTAGGCCTTTCTTAGTTTTATAACTGTAATATCTCTTCTTAAAGTTTCAGTAACCCTCAAGAATAATTACAGTGCTTTAAACTTATTTTTTAAGGCCTACACATACTATGGCACTACATAGCTTTTGAACACCCCATCTTTACCAGATCAGCTAAGACACATGCCACAGAAAGGATAATTTCCTTGGTCTTATTTGAAAGAAATAGTGAAGAACAATTTTGTGTTTTTATTTTTATTTTGAGTTTTGATTCATTGAAGCAGTTTTGATATTTTAAGGTAACAAAAAAGGAATGAAAATGCATTAGACTGTTTAGTACAAAGTGGTCAGTGACAGAAAGTTCTAGAGTGAATTCAAATCAAACTCAGTGTAAACATCAAAGCTCACTTATTAGGCTGTTCTCCAAATAGCCTACAGTTATTCCCTTCAGTATGTTGAATATTTTCATTACTAGAATAAAGATGAAGACAAAAGAAGATAAACCCATGATGCCCTGAATTTACAGTTAGATCTTAAATATTCACTTGTATTTGTTCAGCATATTTTATTGACATTGGAAGATGTCATTTTTATGTCACTTTAATTAGATATCTAGACATTCTAGACAAAATGTGGGACATTCCAGGTAGAAAGAAAACCTTGATTGGCCAACTTGTCAATAATGATTGAGTCAATTTAATGTCAGTCACTTTGGCGAGAGAAATCTGGAATCAGGAAATGGACTGAAGATTGTAATGTGGTATCCAGGGTATGCTTCCCTGAATCCAGCAGCATTAAAATAAGTTATTTTTTCTTTTAATGAAGGGGGTGGGGGGCATAATGAAAGAGAGAGATTCAGAGACAGGCTAAAACAGAAGAGACAAAGAGAAACCAGAGAGAGGCAAAGAAATGTGTATAAAATATGTACTGGCTCCACACCTGTGTAAATACCTGAGGGTCCTATGAAGTCAAAATTCTCTGCTGCCTTGACCCAAAGCAAAAGAAAATGACTTTAACAAATATCACCCAAGTGCACAAGGAATCCTTTTATAAATAGATCCTTTGTGAATTGTACTAATCACCATGTATGAAACCTTTCAGTTGAAAGGTAAATTTCAAGGTGTTGAAGCAACTGCAGTATGGAGGGTGTTGCTCTTGGAAGAAAGCTGTCAATTCTTTCATGGGTTCTGTCAAGTACAAGCTGTCAATATGAATAAGAGACTACAGGGGCACTTATAGGGGAGTGTGAGGCTAAATGTTTGACGAGGGACTTAGAGTGAAATTGCTAGGAGCCCTTTCTATTTTTTTTTTTTTAATTAGAAATTCCATCTAGCAGTTTCTACCCACAGGGATTCCAAGGCCAGATCTAGAGGAATGTGTTTATAGAATGACTAAAATCTGTAGGTCCAGGATCATAGCAACATCAATATTTAAAAACCAGTTTGACTTAAAATTAGTGTCATTAGTTGTGCTTTAAAAGTTGACATCTTCTGAGAATTTCTCACCCTCAGTGTTTTCCTCTGCCCTCCTACTTTGTAAGTTAAAAACTGGTTAACACATAACTGGAAAAGCCAACGGTGTGTTAGATGCCCGAATGACTGAACTTGTTAATGGGGATGGAGGTGTTTGGAATGTGCCAGTCAGACTCGCTCACACTACCCAGAAGAAGTCCATGAAGCCGCCTCAGGTCATAACTTTCACACCACTCTCTGTTTTTCTTTGGGTTCCCTTAATTCAAAGCCTGTGATCTTTGGAAATGGTTTTGTTTTCCCATGGTCTTAGCTGAGCTTCCTAGAGAGCAGTGCCTGGCAACAGCTCCCCTTCCCAGCCTTCCTGGAACACTAAGAGTAAACCTCTAATGATGCCAGCACAGGGATAGGGTTAGAATTTTGTCCAAGAGACCTGGCCTTTCTCAGTTTTACACCTTTTGATTTTTGAGAGAAAAAAAAAAAAGGCAAAAATTTTGATGAATTTTAGAGAAGATTTTTATTCTTCTCTTAATTATTAGGTCTGTGCCCTGGAGAGATCAAGGTCATTTTTTTAAATATTCCAAATGTGGGTAGAAGGTTCCAACATATATTTTACCTGTCCACTACTTTCTAATCAAATTGGCGTAAGATAACAGCTTTGTCCATTTGGGCTACTATAAGCATGGAAGATTTCTCACAGTGCGGGAGGCTGGGAGTCCATGATTACAGTGCCAGCTTGCACAGAGAGGACTCACTTCCAGGTCACAGACATTTCCTTGGTGGAAGGAGAAGGAATTTCTCTGGGGTCTCTTTGGCTAAGGTACTAATCCCATCCATATGGGCTCTACTCTCATAACTTAATTGCCCCCTTAAGGCCCTACTTCCTAATGACTCACTTTGAGGAGTTAAAATTCAACATTTGACTCAACAGCTAGACCATCACAATGATATTCCAAATTCAAAGTTGTGTTTTTCATGGGAACTCCTACAAGGACCCATCAATTGAAGATAATCTTGGACACAACAGAATGTATGTGACAGAAGGAACAATGAGCTTCTATAGTGACAATAGATTTTCTGGAGCAGATCAGGAATGTTCTTTGACAAATTACAAAAAGAGTTCAAATTACTTTATTCACTTGAAAATGCCCCAGAAAGATACAAGAACATGTTGACTTACACAAGAGTACAAGAGTACACTGCTACGATTTCATGGTCTTTTATTTCCTAAGAACTACATGAAAGACATTTAGATAATGATCAGTTCTAATATGCTTTTTCTATTGTAGTAGAGGCAAAAAAAATATTTACCTGGCCTTTTTTCTCAAGAGTACCAAATGGTACTTCTGAGTGATATGAAAAGTATCAATAATGATGGTTCATGTGTGGAAAACTAGGTATAAATGATAAAATTATGTTCAGTGAAATTTTAGAAAAAAATATAAACACTTGATTTGTTTTTAATTGCTTGCTTCAACACTTGAAAAATATTTATTGAATATTTAATTACTCCTCGTAGCATAATATGGAAATATTTAAATTAAATATATCAACAATGCATATAACAATCATTCGATAGTGAAGAATTAGTTCACTCTACACCAGTAAGTACAGAAAACAAACTGGCTGTTTGTGTATAAATTCTCTCTTAGATCTTCAGTCTGACATACTCCCAACTTAGCTATTTCAGCAAGAACTAGAAGCTCTCTCTTCATCAGTGCATCTGTTCTCTGAATTGACCAAAGACATACAAATACATATATGCAGGCCAATTCTTTTGGAGAACAAATTATATGCATTAATTGAATTTAAAATAATATTCATGCATATCATCATATATATTAGTTTTCCACTCATGAAATTATTCTATGCCATAAGACTTGAAGCTTATACTTTTAGTTCTTGAATTTATCAGGTTATGCTATGCTTTGCTCTGAATTTCTCTGAGATTACAATATAGCCCTATGTAAGAGAACCATCCTGTTCATGACACCAATTGTAGTGCATGCACCAACTTGGGAGGTTTTATATTCTTCTTAACTGTTACACAGACACACCAGGCAAGGCAGGGTAGGCCAGGACCAGGCCAGGGCTGGGAGACCAGTGAGCTGCCCAACCTCTTGGGAATCTTCAAACTCTTTCTTTGGTCTCTGCTTCATTGGTATCCTTTCATACTGTGTTCTCTCATCTCATCCTTTCTGCTCAGATCCAGGTATACCCAATTCACAGGTGCACAAACCTATTGTTCTCAGCCACACAATTCATGGGGAGGACACAATACCACAGTTGCTGGTCATAGCACTAATGAAGAAGGTTAAAAACTCTGAAAAACTCTTTTACTGTAGATAACATCAAGTAGCTGATTCCTGCTCCTTTTGCAATTCATGAAAGAGAGCTGATGAAAGTATTGCTTATATAATAGCTGTAATATAATTAAAATAAGGACTTAAAATGAACTGTGTGTTAGCCAAATTTACAAGTGTTTTATCTACTTTTAAAGATTCTGTTAAAAGTACTTGTCTGTATTTCTCTATATGTGTGTAGAAAAGATCATGTGTATGTGTGTAGTATATATTTTACTATATAATATCATAATAATTTACTAGTGTTTGTTGTAAATCCTAGTGACTATTATAATTTATAGTAGGTCTTATGAGTTGAGATCTTGGATTAATGACCTAAAATATGAATACTGATCTTAAGAATAAAATTTAATCATTAAAACAAAAAAACATTTTAAAAATCTGTTATTGGTATTTGCTTATAGATTAATAGCTCAAAATTATTTGCATAATATATGTGATATATCAGAAAATATTAAATGTCTATAAAATTGATAATATGGGGATTCATATCATTAAATTAGAATAAAGTAGTTATTAAAACTGAATGCTAATATGTGTTATAAATTTCCTGCAGCCAAATTAAAAATAGTAAAGTACATGTGCAGGGTATGTGAGTTAGTCAGGATTTTTCCTCCACTAATTTGTATACCCAGCACTTGGGGGCTTGCATCTTCTCCAAGATTGTGCTACCCAATGGGCATGGACATGTGTAAATGTGCACACCTGGGCCTAGTAGAGAGATAATAAAGGGGAGAAGAGAGCATGATAATGAGAGAGAGAGAGAGAGAAAGTGAGAGAGATAGAAATAGTGTGAAGATTCCTGGAGGTCTGGGGGACTCACTTGCCCAGCCTGGTGTGTCTGTGTAACTGAACTGCTAAAATCAATAAAGAAACTATGCAGATTGGTGAGCCGGATGTTTACCCCTACAACTGGTGATGCAAATAGTTACCTTATCATTGGTGCTGAGGATGTGATGGTTCAGTGCAGACAGAGAAGACATGCCAAGTGACATAGATGGCAGTATAATACAAGACAGAAAAAATGGAAGAAATTGATCATAATAGCATTTAAAATTAATAAAAGTACATAGTATATTATATATATTATGGTTTTAACTGATAAAATGTTCCCCATAAATATTTTTAACTCTTTGATTAAAATAAGACACATTTTTTTCTCATCAAATCTGTTTCTGTACAAAATTCATGAAGACATTTGTTTCCCATCATGCAATATAAGTATTATTGAATTAATTGTACTATAATCCATGGAAATTTGCAAAAAAAAAAATGGAAACAAACCATCAAATTATCTTTAAATTATTTTTCATAAATTTAAGTATAAGCAAAACCTTACGCGGCAAAACTTTCATGAAATATTTGTACTTACGTACAAATCTGTCTTTTAAGTCTGACGTATATCCTCAGTAAAAAAAGGCTTGTATAAATTGGATGCACTTTAGCTTCACAGTGAAAAACTTATGTGTCCATCCTATATCTGCAGTTTACTGCCCATATTTCATCATCACTTAGTCCCTGAAATTTTGTTTCTTTAGTAGATTATTCCTTCCTTCCTTCCTTCCTTCCTTCCTTCCTTCCTTCCTTCCTTCCTTCCTTCCTTCCTTCCTTCCTTCCTTCCTTCCTTCCTTCCTTCCTTCCTTCCTTCCTTCCTTCTCTCTTTCCTTTCCCTCCCCCACCTCCTTCCTTCTTTCCTTTTTTTTTTTTTTCTTTTTTCACTCACCACCCTCAGTCCTCTCTATTATGTTTCTGGATTAAGTTAGTTTGTTCAATGGAAACTAAATGTTCTGAGCATATTTAAGATAAGCTATTAAGCTATAGAGTTATAGAGTTTGATTTTATATTTAGAATGTTATTTTCAAATCATGATGGGATATTAGCAGGTAATTTTGTAAATTGAGGAAAAACTGCAATTCTTTGTTGAATTTTCCTATATTTCCAAATCCATTCCAGAATATTTTGCACTACTTGTTGGGGGAAAAGTAAATAGTTCTTAAAATATTTGCTATTTTACCATGACAGTCAGTTCAGTGACAGTTTTCTCTTGAAACTATGTTCCATTTTTCAAGATTATTCTTTTATATTGGACAATTTTTATTTGCAGTGTGTATAAAATCATATTATTTCTATAGACAATTAGATATACTAAAAATGTAAATTATGTTTCTTGGGTGGAAGTCATTTCAGACTCTATCTTTCGTCCTTAGTTAAGTTGCTGTGAGTCTATGCCATGTATACAAAGTTCACAGATCAATGGTAAAATATATGATCGCTATTCTTGTTTATTTAATTTCCAGAAATGCCTTACTATTTTCAGTAGTCATAGTTTCATTGGATCAACTTTTTTTTTAAATTTCTTAGGTCAAAACGCTTGATTTACCTTCCAACTAGCAGACCATATTCTACTACTATTATAGTAATTATTCTTGACCCCAGGCTACAGTCATTGGATTAGCAATTCTGCGTATAAACTTCTTGCAGTGTTTGTGTTCCCTACCAGAGTCTCCCTGGTAGTGATTAACATCTATAGTTTAAAAAAAGCAAATAAGAAAAGCAAAACAAGCAAACAAAAAAAAACCACTTTTCAGTATTCAAAACTTGAGTTTTTGCATTTTGTGCAGATTTTATATTATATATTATTTTTTGATGGGAAGATTAAATAACACCTAATTATGTAATTGCCAAGACATTATTACCATCCTGTATTTGAGGACACTGTGTTTTTTTTACTGTCATTAAGTCAATTAAGTTAATTTGCACATAAAATAGCAGTGAAGCCAATTCTAGCTCTTAATAAAAAGTTAATATATTCATAAAACATTGTTCATTTTTATCCAATACTGCACATTTTAATTAAATGTACATATATTGATAAACCTGAAAAAGAACAGTTGCACTAAGATTTGTACAATAAATTCTATAGTTACTAATTATATCAACATACTACAAAGTCTAGAAACACAAGTGTTAACAGAGTAAGAACTTACCATTTCAAGATCCTCAATATGTTTGTTGCAGCAAATATTTAAATATCAAGAGGAAATAGAATGCCACCTTTATCCTCAGCAACTGCTGTATTATCATAAATAATTGCTATATTAATATAATGATTATGCTAAGAAGTGAGGAATATGAATGTTGCTGATCAATGTATGAATTGCAAAAAAAGAATCCTGGCTACCTCACAGATGAACTTGTAATTATAAGCATTTGTTACTGGCAGATCATACAAAAGCACATTGACACATATTCCTATAAATAACTGAATCAACACAGCATATTACCTCTACCCTTATAAGAAAGTTGTTGCTACTATGATATAGAAATCCAGAAGATTCCACTTGAAGTTTAAGACTGATCCTTAGAATCATGGTGAACAATTCTCTTGGAATTAATATTGAGCTATTAAATTATTTTGTGCTTAAGTGTGTATTGTTGCTGTTTTGAATATTAATAGTTGCTTCTATCAGAAAACATTATTGAGATATCAGATATAACTAGTTTATAGCCAAAATAATGTATGGACAAGAAAGGGATAGAATTTCCTGTATTTTGTCATTTGTTTTTCTGGAAGGATTCAAATTCACTCATTAACATCAACTCTAATCACTGACTGTGATGGAAAACAATTTGAATGAGATACATATTCAAAACTGTTTCTTTAACCCAGAAGGTAGCAGGACAAATATTTAAAATAAAGCTTCAGGCACAACACATGATATCTTTAATGATCTGTGTAAGAAAAACAGGTGTCACCCTATTCACTTTTCAGATCTTCTACCCACTTCCATCTCCCTATCCATTTTCCTTTTTCTCCAGCATTTTATGTATACACACACACATATGTATATATATATACATATATACATCTTATGTATACATATATACATATGTATATTTTATGTATATATATTTTATGTATATATATATTTATTTTTTTAGTATTTAAGATGAATTTCTATCTTCAGCTTGGGGGCAAGCTGCCCATAAACATTAGGAATCTAAGACAAACAACTTTTGCTCCCATTGTCCTTTTTCTGTTTCCTATAAGAGAGATTCTATTGTTTTTTAGAGAGAATGGATCTTTGTGTCTTCATTAAGAATGCTAAAGTGGTATTCCTCTCAAGTATTCTTTAAAGGTCAAAATTTTGGTAACAAGTGGGTGTGTAGGCATATTTATATTTAACTATTCATTGAGAGAAAAAAATGCCTAAAGGCACGTTCATTCACTAATGTCAGACTTAGATCAAGTTGATTTTTTTTTTACCTGTTGCCTTACCCCAAACATTCAATTTCAACGTTTTCATAATCATTTTCCATATGCAACACTATCATGTTGTTACTTGACCAGTCACAAAACTTGAACAACTTTTCTTTACCTAGGATCAAAAAAAATTGAGGGTGATAGTTCTGTCTCTAAATTCTGAGTTATAAGACCCCTGAATAAATTATTTACTCAATTAGGTATTAATTCATGAAAATGTGAAACACTTTTTGAGGGCCACTTTTGTATAAAGCATTGTTTAGTTATTACAAGCAGGCACAGTAAGTGGACCTACCAGGTAAAAATCCTTGATTTATAGAATGTTGCAAATGCAATAAATAAGTGAGCAAGTTGCTTTTATGTTATTTAGAAAATGATAACAGTAAAAGGGAAGAGAAGGAAAGGATGCCCCCTGGATTTCTCATTGAGACGCTGACATCTTCAAGCAGTCTCAGGAGTTTTGGATGAAAAGATGTATTGCTATCCTAGGGAACATCTTCCAGGAAGAGGAACTTGTGTTCTCAAAGCATATGTCTGTCTATCACATTTCTAGAGCAGCAAAGACCAACTTTCTGAAGCTGAGTGAATTGAAGAGAGTTCAGGTGAGGTTAGAGAGTTAAATGGGACATGAGCAGGGCTAAGGTAGAGGACTATGGCCTTGACTCTGCCTGAGACAGGATGTGATTGGCAGGTTTCAAGCAGAAAAAGGACCATGGCCTGGATTATAGTTTAAAATAATCACTTAACTACTCCTTTGTGACTTGACTGGAGAGAGGCCAGGGCAAACCAGGAAAGTTCAGAGGTTTCCGAGTTAATCCAGGTGAGGAATTGATGGACAACTGGAATAAGCTGAAGGCAGCATACAAGAAAAGATGTAGTATTTGTGTGACACTCAAAAAATACAAAATGAATATTGTAAAATCAGGCACAGAAGCAAATATTTTTTCAGAAAAAGTAAAGGACTATGAATGTTAAAAAACTGGCAACATGAACATCATAAATGTCTTAGAATTTAAAAAGCATTTCCTTGGATAACCTCTTTATTTAGAGATTTTATAGTAGAATAGAAAAATAATTCAAGAAAAAATCCAAGCTTGTTCTTTGGTGCAAACTTGCTTAAAGAATATTTGTCTTTTATTTTTGACATTCTAGAAAAATAAATTTCAGTTTCATAGATTTCTTCTTAACCCAGGCTGCACTAATTGAGGGGGTGTTCAGAACTTGATCACTCTTTCTTGAAGCTTAGAGAGAGAGAGACATTACCCCAAATGCTGATGCATTTGGGCCTGACCATTGTTTTCTGAGGTTTTCTACTCTTACTGTTTTTGTCACTGTGCAGTTCTTAGGGACTGGTAGGTTTGTGTAATGATCGTCCAGTGGATAGAAGTATCATGGAAACTTCATACTCTTACTTTTGGTCTGAGTGATGAACTCCTGTAGGTCAAGGTAAGCCAGGAGCTCTGGATTTAGTGGCTGTAGAGATGGTGCCATCATGGTAGCCCTGACTTTCACCTCAGGTTCACAAGTGGCATGTGCAGAGTACACTTTGTGCTCTAGCGCATGGCTAGCCCATTAGTTACTATTATTATTTTTCATGAAACCCCAGAGGGACAGGAAAGGGCCTGTTGAGTGAGGGGCCATGAAACTTAGGTTTTCCTACATTACAGTAAAATCTGTTTTTAAATTAGAGATCAGCGATAAAGATTCATTCTTTGCAAACATAAATGAAAACAAGAGGATTGGATGATTGAATGACTGTGGGTGTAAGAAAAGGAAAAAGGCCAGGGAAAAACCATGGATTTAGCCTGAATGGTTAGGACAGAGTTGCCATTTTTTTTTTTCAGATAGAAAAGTCTATGGAAGGAGGACATTTAGCACAAAGATTAGATTTAATTCTGGATATGGCAAATTTCAAATCCTTATTGTATACAAATAGACATGCTCAAAAAGACAAGCAGATAGAGGTGTCTATAAATCAAGAGAAAATACCAAATAGTTTTACATTGTGTCTGCATAATAAAACAGCATGCTGTATACTTCAAATATAAACATTTTATTTGTTGATTATACCTCAGTAAAGATAGAGGCAAAAGATAAAGAGTGAGGAGAGATAAGAAGGAAGATATCAATTTGAATGCTTTCAGCATACATTTACCATTTAAAGTCATGAGGTTGAGGTGGCAAAGGAATAGGAGAGAAACTTCCGAGGAACCTCTTTATGTTGCATTCTCATCTTAATAAATATATGATAGATGGAACCATAAATGAAGAAAAATGGGGTAGGAAAAGAAAGGATATAAAGTTGTGCTGCAGAGGGAACTGTGAGGAAAGCAGCTTGGAGAACTGGTGACCAGCAATGTCATATGTTGCTGAAAGATCAAGTAGGCAGAAGACTCAGAAATGATGACTGGATTTTTTTCTTTTTTGAAATATAGATTTCATTGACTGTGTTGAAAACCAGATGCAGGTAAATGTCTCCTTATAGCTGGGGAAGAGAGGCATTAAATAGAAGCTGCCTTGTTGGTTTGTCTACCTTTTCTTGGGTGATGTTACCTGGGAAATGAACAGAGGTGACTAGAGTTTAATCTTCTGGTAACACATTAATAAAATCTTCCTAGAAAGCAAAATTATAGTATTGAAAGAAAGCTTAAATCTGTTGAATTATTTTAGTAGAACAGTGATGTTATATAAACCTAGGAGACATGGGTGTCTAGAACACACATGTAAACTATTCAAGTAGAGAATGGTGATGTTTCATTAGTTAAATCCCTCTGGTTCGGTTAGATAACAGTTAATTTCAATTAGCAACCACTTATTTTGACCTGGTCCAGGGAGTACCTCTGATGCTGGTATGACTAGAAACAGACAGTGTCTTGTTTCAGCTATACCACTTGATCAAAATTACTTGTGAAGTCTGATACGGTGTGTCCAGTTGACTATCTGATCCTTATTTTATACGAGAAAACATTAAAAAAGTCAAAAAGTGTAACTCAGAGATATTTGCCATAAATAGGAGAAGAAGAAAGACACAGTTATAGGGAACATATGTAGTTAAGGTGAATTGTATCTTTACTTTTCATGTTTGGAAGTTCCTTTAAATTATCTTGAAGAATTAAAACCAGTGGAAACTGAAACTGTCTACAGGAATGCTTACATGTTCCCAAAAAATAATGAATTGAAACATTTATAGTAGCATTAATACTTGTAATAACCCTAACCTTTAAACTACTCAAATGTTTATTAAAATTAAAACAAATCAGTATTATGATATACTCACATAGGGGTATCTTATCCAACAATGAAAATGAACAATTTACATATAGATGAAACAGAATGAATGGGTCATAGAAAGAAGATACTAAGATTTGTGCAGTATTAATGTAAACTGCATTTATACAATATACTGTATTTGTAAAAAATGTACATAAAAGGAGTTGCTAAAGGGGGTGGGGAAGGAACTCACCTGGAGCGTAACAGCACAGACCCCAAAGTCGGGAGAGCGGACTGAGGCTCTTGCGGACAAAAGAGTCACCTGCAAAGGGGACTCCGACCCTGCTGAGAGGAGCAG